>PVJX010016677.1:0-39817 GCA_004027295.1 Dolichotis patagonum | reverse complement strand
GTGATATGACCTTTTCAGATTTTCTGGGAAAATACCTTTTCAGATTTTCTGGGAAAATACTTTTTCCCCCACAGCCTCGCCAACATTTGTTATCAGTTTAGTTCTTGATGGCAGTTATTCTTTCCAGGGTGAGATGAAATCTCAATGTTGTTTTAATTTGCATTTTTCAAATGCAAATTAAACCAGTGATGGTGATGGTGACCAGTAATGGTGAACATTTTTTCATTTATTTATTTATTTGCCATTTGTGTATCTTGATCTGAGAACTGTGTGTTCATCTCAGACGCCTATTTTTGGAGAGGGTCTTTGAATTTGGGGAGCTTGATGCTTTTTGATTCTCTATATGTTCTGGATGTAAGTCCTTTGTCTGAGGGGTTGCTGGCTAAAATTCTTTCCCATTCTGTGGGTTTTCTTTTCACTCTGTTGGTGATTTCTTTTGAAGTGCAGGAACTTTTCAATAATATGAGATCCCAGTTGTTGATTCTTTGAAGCATTTCCCGTGCAGTTTGCATTTTGTTCATGAATTCTCTGCCTACCCCTATGTCTCCAAGACTTCTACCTACCCTATCTTCCAGTAGATTTAGTGTTTCTGTTTTAACGTTTAGGTCTTTGATCCATTTAGACTTTAGTTTTGTGCATGGTGATAGGCATGGATCTAGTTTCAGTCCTCTGCATGTGGAGAGCCAATTTTTCCAACACCACTTATTAAAAGGGCTATCCTTCTTCCAGTGAACATGTTTAGCCCCTTTGTCAAATATCAGATGGCTGAGTGTTTTTGTACTTTTACTTGCATCTTCTAATCTGTTCCATTGGTCCTCAGGTCTATTTCTTTGCCAGTACCATTCTGATTTTATCACTGTGGCTTTGTAGTACAGTTTCCAGTCAGGAATTGAGATGCTTTCAGCCTTGCCTTTATTGCCCAGGATTTCCTTTGCTATTCTAGGTTTCTTCTGTTTCCAAATGAATTTTAGGAGTGTTTTCTCTAGATCTGTGAGGTATGTCAATGGTATTTTGATTGAGATTGCATTAAATCTGTATCAGTTTGGCAGGTATGGCCATTTTCATAGTGTTGGTTCTTCCTAGCCAAGAGCAAGGAATATCCTTCCATTTTCTAATATCTTTTTCATTCTCATTCAATGCTTTCTGCATCTATTGAGATGACCATGTGGTCTTTGTTTTTGGCTCTGTTGATGTGGTGTATCACATTTATTGATTTGTGTATGTTAAACCATACCTGCATTCCTGGAATGAACCCCACTTGGTCATGATGTATAATCTTCTTGATGATTTGCTGCATTCTATTTGCCAGTATTTTATTAAGAATCTTTGCATCAATGTTCATTTGTGAGATTGGCCTATAGTTCTTTTTGTTTGGGTCTTTCTCTGGTTTTAGTATGACAGTTATGCTTGCCTCCAGGAATGATTTAGGGAGGATTGCTTTCTTTTCAATTTCATTGAAGAGTTTAAGGAGTATTGGCATCAAATCTTCTCTAAATTTCTTGTAGAAATCAGCCGTGAATCCATCAGGACCTGCGCTTTTCTTTGTTGGTAATTTTTTAAATTATGTTTTCAATTTCAATCGCTGATAATGGATTATTCAAAATTGCTATATCTTCTTGGTTGAGCTTTGGTAGTTCACGTTTCTAGAAATCTGTCGATTTCCTCTGTGTTTTCCTCTCTATGTGAGTAGAGATTTTCAAAGTAGGTATCCATGATCTTTTGAATTTCCATGGGATCTGTAGTAATTTCCCCCTTTTCAGTCCTTATTGTGTGAGTTTGGGTTTTTTCTTTCTTTTTCTTTATAAGGTTGGCTAGAGGTTTGTCAATTTTGTTTATTTTCTCAAAAAACCAGCTTTTTGATTCATTAATTCTTTGTATTGTTTTTTAGTTTCCATTGCATTGATTTCTGCTCTAATCTTTACTATTTCCTCTCTTCTATGAGCTTTGGGTTTAACTTGGTCTTCTTTTTCTAGAAGCTTGAGATGAAGCATTAGGTTGTTTATTTGTGTTCATTCTGTTTTCCTGATATGACTATTTATTGCTATATATTTCCCTCTTAAGACTGCTTTAATTGCATCCCACAGATTACAATATGTTGTTTCCATATTTTCATTGAATTGTAGGTATTGCTTTATTTCTTCTTTAATTTCATCTGTAGCCCACTGGTTGTTTAAAAGGTTGTTATTTAATTTCCATGTATGCATGCAGGTTTTGCAATTTCTTTTGCCATTAATTTCCAATTTCAGTGTGCTATGGTCAGATATTATGCATAATTTTAATACCCTTGCATTTACTTAAGAATGTTTTATGGGATAATATATGGTCTATTTTGGAGAATGTCCCATGTGCAGCTGAGAAGAATGTGTATTCTGTTGTGGTTGGGGGGAAAACTCTGTAATCATCTACTAAGTGCAATTGCTCGCAGGTATGATTCAGTTCTATTACTTCTTTGCTGACTTTTTGTCTAGTTGATCTATCTCTTTGTGACAATGGGCTGTTAAGGTCCCCTATAATAATTGTGTTCTTGTGTATTGGGTTTTTCATGTCCTTTAGTATCTGTCTTATATAGTTGGGTGCTCCAGTGTTTGGTGCATATATATTTATATTTGTTAGTTCTTCCTGTTGAATTTTTCCAGTAATGAGTATGTAGTGACCTTCTTTGTCTCTTTTAATCATTTTAGGTTTGAAGTTCACATTGTCTGCAAAAAGAATAGTTACCCCTGCTTTTTCCTGGGTTCCTGTTATAGGGATTACTGTTTTCCACCCTTTGGCTTTTAATCTATGAGTTTCCTTTTGGGTCAGCTGTGTTTCTTGTATACAGCATATTGTGGGATCATGTTTGTTGATCCATTCTGCCAACCTATTTCTTTTGATAGTTGAATTGAGGCCATTTATATTTATGGATATCACTGATATGTACCAGCTCGAGTTTGCCATGTTACGTTCCAATTGTTTGCTTTCTGCTTTTCCCCCTTATTTAATTGCTTGTCCTACCTGGTGGTTTCTTTCTGTTGTTCTGGAGATTGTGGTCATTTTTATCTCTGTCTAGAATGTCTTTCAACATTCTTTCTAGGGTTGGCTTTGTGGACGTGAATTTCTTCAGTTGTTCTTTGTCATGGAAGTATCTTGTTTCTCCATTAAATTTGAATGAAAGTTCTGCTGGGTACATCAGTCTGGGTTAAAAGTTGTTTTCATTCAGGGCTTGAAATATCTCACTCCAAGCATGTCTTGACTTGAGGATTTGTGCTGAAAAGTCTGCTGTGATTCTAATGGGCTTTCCTTGATAGGTGACTTGTGTCTTTTCTCTAACAGCTTTTAGTATCCTGTTTTTATGTTGTATGTCTGAGATCTTAATTATTATGTGTCTGGGTGTAGAGTTATGTTGGTTGTGACTGTTTGGCATTCTATATGCCTTACTTTTCTGCATATCAGATTTTTTCCCCATGTTTGGGAAATTTTCTCCTATTATTTCTGTGAATATTTTAGGTATGTCTTTGTATTAACTCCAGTGTCTTCACTGTGTATTAATCTTATACTGTTGCTCTTGGCATCACCTTGAAGCTTCTGGGTTGTTATTTCATGCTGCTTTGTTATTTTTAAAAGTTACCCCCTTTCATGATCACTAATTGTGATCCTGTCCTCAAGGTCCAAAATCCTATCCTCAGCTTCATTTAAATGGTTTTACATGCTTTCAAGATAATTTTTTGTTTCTTGGATGTTTCTTTCAGTTTGCTTCATGAATTCTGCTTGTTTTCTACATTGTTCATTCAGGATTTCAATCAGTTTCCCATGCTCCTGTACTTTTTTCTCTATTTCTTCTTTAGCTGCACTCAGCAATTTCTTTACTAAGATTGTTACTTCATTCTTTACATGGCAGAGTACTTCTAGTTTGATTTCCTCTATGGCCTTATGGAGTTTTTTTTTTTATTTCATTCCCTATCTTTTCAGAGATTTCTGGTTTGTTACTTTTGGAGTCTTCTAATTCAATGTCTCCTGTACTTGCTGCTGATGGGCTGGATGTTTGAGATTGCATTTTGCTTTTTCATTTTGCCATTTTCCTCTTTCAAGTTAGTGTTTGGTTTTTCAGACCTGTTAGTGTGAACTGTTGGTAGTGTGTATCTTGGTGTCCTACTGTAAGGTTGATGTTTGTCCAGTTGCTGGGTCCCACAATGAATAGGTGGGCCAGTCACCTGACTTCCTGCTGCAGGGCCTGTTGGGTGAGTCCTATATTCTTCCTGGGCTGATAAGTATAGTAGTATTGATGTAGGTCAACTTTTAGTTCCTGCTAGTATTTTATCTTTGGGTTATTCCAGGTCATCAAATCTCCCTGTCTATAGTGTTTGTATTGGCTGAGGCCCTACTGTGTCCCTATTATGTGTCTGTGTGTCTCATAGGCCCTTTTGATTTTCTTCAAGTTGGGGGAGTCCTCGGCACACTCCTCATGCTGCCTGATGTTTTCTGTGTGTAGGAAGGGGTCACCCTCACTCTTGTTAGACTTACCAAGGTCTTAAAGTTAGTTGAAGGGAGCTTTACTACTGGCCCTATTTATCCACTGTACACCTCTATTTTAGGGGCATACTCACCACACTGACTGGAGCCAGCTGAGATCTTGTTTTGGCGAGTCAGTCACTTAATCTCCCTTCAAGCTGGCACAGATAGTCCACTGTAGGCCAAGGTTCCTCTGGGCTCAGAGTTCCAAGTTTGCCCCGTGTGCTGGGATTTCACAGGAGTGCACGCTGTCCGGGCCCAGGGTGGGTTCCAGGCCCTGCTTGGTGCTTGGAGTTCACTGGGCGTAGTCCAGTATCTTTTTGTCTTTTTTGAGACAGAGTCTCGCTGTGCGGTTCAGGCTGACCTTTGGCTCATTTTGTAGCCCAGATTAATCTCGGACTTGCAATGATTCTCCTGCCTCAGTCTCCCAAGTGCTGGGATTACAGGAGTGCACCACCATGCCCAGGTGAAATAAATGATGTTTATATCAATTGCAACCTCGATATTTTAAATCTCAATCTTATATAAAAGCCATCTATGACAAATAAACAGCCAACATCATACTAACTGGACAAAAACTGAAAGCTTTCACTCTAAAGTCAGAACAAGACAAGGATGTCCACTGTCTCCACTCTTATTCAACATAGTCCTCAAAATTTTAGCCAGAGCAATTAGACAAGAGAGAGAAATAAAAGGAATAAGAGTAGGAAAGAAACAAGTTAAGTTATTATTTCTGGATGACAAGACACACAACATAGAAGACCACAAAAACTCCACCAAATGACTTCCAATTTAATAACCAAATCCAGTATGTAGCTGGATACAAAGGCAACACTCAAAAATCAATAGCCTTCCTGTACACATATAACAAACTCAGTGAGAGAGAAATCAGTAAAACAACAGCTTTCACAGTAGCATCCCAAAAATGAAATACCTAGGAATCAATCTAAGAAAGAAACCAAAAACCTTTATAGTGAAAACTACAGTACTCTCAAAGAGATCAAAGAGGGTATTAGAAAATCAGAAAAGAGAGTATCAGAAAATGCTCTTGAATAGAAAGAACCAACATTGTGAAAATGGCCATACTTCCAAAATTTTTACATAGACTTAATGCAATTCTGATGAAAATATCAGTAGCATATTTCACAGAATTAGAGAAAACTGTCCTAAAATTCATTTGGAACCAGAAGACAGCTAGAATAGCAAAAGCAATTCTGGGCAGAAACTCAAAGTATGGGGCATCACAATCCCTGACTTGAAATTATATTACAAAGCTACTGTAATAAAAGAAAAGAAATAGAATGCAAAAGCATGGTATTGGCAAAAGAAAAAACAGACCCAAGGATCAATGGGACAGATTAAAATATGCAGAAACAACTACAAACACACTCAGATACCTTATCTTTGACAAAGGAGCCAAACACCTTCACTGCAAGAAAGTCTCTTTAATAAATGGTGCAGGGGAAACTGGCTTTCCACATGCTGAAGATATCACCATACAGTAAACTAAAATCAAAATGGATTGAAGATCTAAATGTTAAAACACAAACACTCAATCTGCTGGATGATAGAATAGGTAGAACTCTCGAAGACATTGGTGTAGGCAAAGGCTTTTTGAATAAAACCTTGATCACACAGGAAATATCACAAATAATTAACTATTGTCTCAAAAATTAAAAAGCTTTTGTGCAGCAAAAGAAACCAACAGAAGGCTAGGAATTTAGCTCAGCAGCATAAGCACATGCCTTGCAAGTGCATGGTTGTGAGTTTGATCCCCGGTACTAATTAAAAAAAAAAAAAAAGAAAGAAACCAACAGAGTGAAGAGACAACCTACAATGTGGGAACATTTTTTTTGCTGACTGTTCTTCAGATAAAACACTACTATCTGAAATATATAACGAACTCAAAAAAATCAGAGCCCCCCAAATTTAAAGACCTAATCCAAAAATGGTACTGGAAATGAACTTATATTTCTTGTATAGAGGAATAGAAATGATAAACATATGAAAAAATATTCAGAATTACTGGCCATTTTAGAGATGCAGAAAGAATGTTTATTATCAATAAATCAACTAGTAGCACATCCTGGTGGGGTTGTGTGGAAAAAGGAATCCTTCTCCACTGCTGGTGGGAGTATAGACTAGTGCAACCATCATGGGTGTATATCAGTGAATATCAGTGTGGAGATTCCTCAAAAAACTAAAACTGGAGGTTCCATTTAACCCTGCTATTCCCCTTCTTGGTATCTTCCTGAAAGAATTAAAAGCACCATACCACAGTGATATATGCATGTTAATGGTGCACAGTTGGTAATGGTTATATCTTGGAAACAGCCCAAATACATAGTAACTAAGTGGACATACCTTTAAACCATACTCTTAACTGAAATAAATTGGGCACGTGTTTAAATACTGCATTGTTTCTCTGATGTGGGAAACCAAAAGTCTAAATAAGGACTGAAATACATAACAGATATAAGAAATAGGAAGAAAATGTCCAAATTAGAAGGGGAACAAAGGATGGGGGTGGGGAAAGGAAGGGAACAAAGAACAGAAGGAAAAATAGAAACAAAGGTTTTGTCAATAAGGAGGCAAAGAGATACTGAAGGAATTGGAGGGAAATGGAAAAAAGAAGAATTAAGATATATCGTGTATAGGTACAAGTTCTCCATGATGAATCTTATCATTATGTGTATATAAATGTACCAATAAAAACTGTTTGAATTGTAAAAAACAGCATCACTGAAGCATAATTTATACATCATAGTATTCACTCATTTAACTGATACAAATCAATAATTCGATGTATAAAATGTAACACTTACCATAGTCTAGTTTTAGACTATTTCTGCCCTCCATTCATTTCTTATACTGTTTCATTAATCTCCATCTCTATCTACCACAGCCATCCACAGGTGAACCTAATAGTTTCTTTATAGGTTTGTTTTTCTGGACATTTCATTGAGACACAGTCTTAAACTATTTGATCATTTGTGTCTGTCTCCTTCCACTTAGCGCAGGAGTTTTGAGAGTTTTCCATGTTTTGCCATGTTCAGTAGTTTGCTATTTTTATCTGCTGAAAAGTATTCGATTATATGGCTGAATCATCTTTTACCTATCCACTCACCAGCAGTTGAACACTTAAATTGTTTCTGCTTCTTGACCATTAACAATGCTCTTACAAACATATTTAAGGAGCTCTTTTTATGGACATATGTTATGGTTTGTGTCTAAATGTCCCCCTGAAGCCTCATGAAGTCATAGGGCTTTGATTTTTGGGGGGGAGGAAGCTGAATCTAGAGCATGTGATGGATTCATAGTGCAATGCTGTGCTGGGATTAAGAGTGGGTGGTTGCTAGATCAGTCCACTGATTGGACTGGCACCACCCAATCCCTGGACAGTGGATACAGTATAAGGGACAGAAGAAGGCTTGTCTTGCTCTCTCATCGTGCTTGCCGTCTTCCACTGCCATGAACTGCTGCTCCTTTGCCATGTGCCACCCTGCCTTGGAGCCAGACAAGTATGGACTGAAACCTCTACAAACTACGAGCTAAATAAACCTTTCCCCCTTCAGCCTTGGGTGTCAGGTATTTTGGCTCAACAATGGTAAAAATGAGAAAGCCAACACAGGTTTTCATTTTTCTAGAGAAGATACCTAAAAGTAGAATTTCTGGTTCATAGGTTAGATGTACGTTTAACTTTTAAAGAAAGTATCCAACAGAATTCTACACTATTTTAAATGCATGTTAACTACTCATGAGAATTTTAATTTGTCTACATCTTTACCAGCTGTGGCCATTCATGTCATTTTAACAGGATTTTAAAAGGCCTGGAGATTCGTAAAGCACATTTCTGAGTGTATCTGGCTGTGCCGTGGAGGCCTGACCCTGGGTGCTGTGTACGGTCCCGGCCCCTTCCTCCCTGTCACTCCTGCCTGCTCTGGCTGCTGGCTGCTTGGACAGAGCGGCTTCACTGTCGCATCCTTCCTCAGTGATGCTCATGCTTTGGAGCAGCTGACCGTGTTCGGAACCCCTTGAAGCTGAGCCAAATGAAATCTCTCCTGCTTTCAGATGTGGGTGTCAGGTACTGTGCCCCAGCAATGCTCAAGCTGACAAATATCCCAGCACTGGCAGCTGTGCGTACCTATATTGTAGCCACTCTAGCGGGTGTGAGTTTATGTCTCCTTGTGGAGACATAAACCTAAACACTAAAGATATTGCATATTTTAAAAAATAAAGTTGTTGCCATCTGCATAATTTCAAATCTTTTGACTTTTAAAATTTGACTTTCTCATAATTTAATTTTTAGTATTTATATCTTATAGATACAAATCTTTTCTTGTATTGTGATTTTTATCAGATATGTGATTTGCAAACATCTTTCTTAGTTTCTGGCTTAAGTTTTTTTTTCTTATATCTTTCAGATAATATGGAAGATCTTAATCTGGTTGAAAAAGATAATAATTAGTTCTTGTATAGATCACACTTTTGGTACCTTATCTAAGAAATGTTTGCCTAACCCATGGCACCTAAAATTTTCTCCTATGTTTTCTTCCAGAAGTTTTAAAGTTTTATGCTTTGTATTTATGCCCACTATCCATTTTAGTCATCTCGCATTTGTATATGTTTGTATATATAGACAGAAGTTATTTATTTATTCTCATATGTGTAGCCAATTACCCCAGCGTCATTTGTTAAAATACCATCATTCTCAATTGCATCACCTTTGTCAGAGATCAACGGACCATCCATGTATGAATCTATTTCTGGGATCTGGGCTATGCACTATTGATCTATAAGTTCCTTTGCTACAAATACTAATTCTCATCTCTCTTCATCTCAGTGATTCTCAACTCAAGTCATTTTGGTTCCTTCCCCACTCCTATTAGGTAACATTTGATAAAGTCTGAAAATATTTTTCTTTGTTGCTCCGGAAGAGGTACCGCTGAGATATGAGAGCCCAGAGATGCTCTCCAGTGTCCTTCTTTGTGCTGATTACTCCCTAAGAAAGGATCATACAGTTTCCGTTCTCTCCAGTGTACTGCTGAGAAACTTTGCTTTTGAATGTATAGTGGACATCTTTAAGGATCCCATACATTCAGTGTCATTTGTTATTTCTCCTGTGTTACATGGTATAAGAATTGTATACATTTGCCTCTCTTTGTTTTTATACTATATTGTAATTTTACTTCTACATGTGATATAAACATCACAATACATTGTTATTACTGTTATTTTAAATAGTTTATTATTAAAAGATATTTAAATAAGAGTTGTCATACTTACTGATTCTAGGGCCCTTTTTCCATTGCATGGATTCAAATATACATTTGGTTTCATTTTTCTTTTTATCTGAGGTCTGTGACTGATAATTTTTCAGTTCATAAAAATTTTTAGAAGTCTATATTTTGCCTTCATTTCTGAAAGACATTTTTGCAGGGTAAAACCTAGATTGGCAGATCATTTTTTCTTATAGCTCCTTAATAATGTTTCTCCACTGCTTTCTAACTCACATTATTTCTCATGTGAAATCTGCTCTCAATCTCAACTTTGTGTTTCTCTGCATGTGTCTTTGCTCTAGCTTCTTTTAAAATTATCCTCTTTATCACTGGTTTAAAAAAGTTCCTTATAACACCCTTAGTGTAGTTTTCTTTTATGTTTCTTATGTCAGGTTGTTTGAATTTCTTGGATGGGTAAGTTTGTACTTTTCAACAAATTTTGGAAATATTTAGCTATTATTTTTTAATTAAATTAAGTTTATTGGTACTTTTTAGGAAAACATAATGATCATGTTCATCATAGGAAATTTGTATCTGTTTGTGATATATCTTGATTCTTATCTAATATATTAATAGGTTTATTCTTCACTCATAAAAAAGAATATAGTTTGGACTCTGAAGTCTTGATATAAAATAAAAATGCAAATAATTGAAAATTACCCATCGAAATGGATAGAAAGCCACTCATGGTGGACCATCAGCAATTACTATGTGCTTTGAGCTGTGTACTGGGGCCACCAGTCAAGGAAGAGCTGAAGACACATTGCTATATCAACATCCAAGCCATCTCTAGAAATACTCAGTTCCCAAAGATTGTCTTGTCAACAGGTACAAGTACTTAACTATCCCTTTATCTTGCTTTCTTTTCCCCCTCCCTAACTTTAATTATGAGTAAAATAGACAATAGTACTTTCACACTATTCTTTCTAGTTTGTAAGAGAGTGTTGGGTGTTAGCATTTTAACCTGTGTATTTGCAACTTTTTGAAAATAAAACGGCCCCAAACAACTTAACTTAGTGCCATTTCTAAATTTAGTCTGTTAGCTCTGCCAACTGAGCTTTGTATAGAAATTTTTATTGCCAACTTCCATGACTACATCCCTAACAAGCATAATGAACTTCCCCGGCCAACGCTTCTACAAACCCTCACTTTTCTCATGTGGATCCCTGTGACTTCCTTCATACCATCTTCTATATTCATCTTGTAGAATTTCTTTTTTCCTTTATTGTTTCTAGTTTTTTTGTTATACAACTTTCTTGTGCCATAATTTAGTGTGGTTACTGGAACTGATTTTCCTGCCAGCACCTGGAATTGAAATCAGACTACACTAGGGTGATGCAGGAGATGCCCATATTGCTAGGCCTCTGATGCTCAGATGTCCTTGCCGTCTGCCCTTTGTGGGGGTCTCCAGTTACTTTATATTTGACGGGAAAGTTTTGCCACAGTTCAACAATTCTGTGTTAAATCTTTAAGTCTTCTCCCTCTGTTTCATTTTGTTTCAATTTCTACTGCTGTATCTATATATTTGTTTTATTCTGAAATATCTCCTTTTTCTCCTAGCAAGTGCATTTTTACACTTTAGTTTCCCCTTGGAGACTTTGTATATACATGTGAACAAACACCAGAACTATTCAAACACCATACATATCTCTGTATGCATACAGTGTATCTCCTTCTTGTGCTCTGTCTTTCCTCTAGATTTTTAAGTGTTGATACACACTTACGGTAACTGGTTTGCGATTTCAGGACTGGGTTGACCCCTCACTTTTCTACGTCTTGTGTATACTTTCTGGGCCTTTTGGGGATACTATAAAGCATCCACATAGCAACCATGGATGTGAGGTTAACTTCTGTTTCCCACACTGGATTTCTCTGTGGATATTCTGGGCCAGTCATGTAATCTTGCTATGACTGTTTGCCCCCAGCTATGACCTAAGGCAGTTGGATTACATTTGTGATCTTTAGCTGTGTTGTTGGGAACCTTGAGTTTGATGAAGGTATCTTGAGCACAGTTGTGAACTCTTCCCACTTTCCATGGATCCCTAGGGTTATGGTTTATGTGTGCTGTTCCCTCAAAGCCTCCTGCAGTCATGGGGGCAGGCTTCTAATTTGTAAATGACTCATGGTCTAATGCTGGAATTATGGGTGTGAGTGCTACACCCAAGTGGGTGTGGCCTACATACAATACAAGGGACAGAAAGAGTCTCCTCTTTGCGTGCTCTTCCCTTTCTGCTCTTGTTGCCTTTGCTGTTCTTTGTCACCATGAACTGTTGCCTCTGTGCCACACCACCTTGCCTTGGAGCCAGCTGATTATGGACTGAAACTTCCACAAACTGAGCTAAATAAACCTTTCTTTCTTTCATTTTGGAATTCAGGTATTTTGTCTCAGCAACAAGAGAAAAGTAACCAACACACCTAGTTTTAAAAAGATATTCAGTAATTTAAGTAGTTAAAAGACAAGCATAGTGGTAATTCTAGCACTCTTGGAAGCTGAGGCATAAGGGCTGGAATTTCAAGCCAACCTTGGGCAGTTTAGCAAGACCATGTCTCAAATTTAAAACAAAATTAAAAAAAAAGGCTGGGAATGTAGTTCTGCATGAGGGCCCTAGTTCAATGTCCAGCATTGTAAAATGAATAAATAAACAAACGCCAGATAAACTTCAAAATTAAACATTCTTAAACTCAGCATGATGGTGCCCACCTGTATTCCCAGCTACTTGGGAAAATGAACTGGAGGACTGCAAGTTCAAGGCCAGTCTGGGCAACTTAGTGAGACTGTATCTTAGAATAAAATAGAAGAATAGCTGGGAATATAGCGCAATGTGGAGCAGTTGCCTAGCATGTCCCATTGTTTTTAAAAAGGTAAGTATTCTTTTATTGAACAAGCACAACTGCAAGAAGTGATTGGGTTCTGGTATCGGAATATCTGTTTTGAATTCTTGATCTACCACTGGCTGATCTATCAGACACATTGCTTTATCTGGGTTTTAGCTTGCTCAACTGAAGACCACATAAAAGCATGAAGAGGACAAATGAAATAGCAAGCAATCGTGATGGGAGTACTCCATCTTGATCTTCTTTGGTCCGTTTCAGTATTTCTGTGCATTCTTTTTTGGTTTCTTTGCGATTCCAAAGAACAGTGCTTCAGCATCTTTCCAGATGACCAGCCCAGGTTGCTAGAGTTCCTTTGCCTGGGTACCCAGAGCCAGAAGTGCCCAGGAGTTCATATCTCTGGGCAGGGCACAGACAATAGTTGAGCTCTAGGTACTACTGAAATCCTGGCCTGAAGCCTGGAACTCTGTGAGGTGGGCCTGAAATTGCTTACTGTTAACGTCTTACTATTACACTTTGTCTATTCCCTTATTGGTTTGCTCTGGGATCACTTCCTCAATTCAGCTGCACTAATTCCTTATCTATGAGACTTTCTTTACACAACCTAATATCAGGTATGAAAGCTACACCGTGCCTGGAACATTGGTCATAGTCATTATACCCTAGGTATTATAATTACTATGGTTTTGGCAACTGTTAATTTTCCTCTCCTTTTTTGCACACAAGGGTGTGCTCTCTCTTGCAAAAATGAGAAATAGTGTCATTTTATAGTTTTATCTTTAGGGAAGGCATACTTTTATGGCAGATTTAACTAGGTGAATACTATTAGTCTTATAAGAATGGTGTGTTTTTATACTAATTACATCATGCAACTCTCTTGAGTTTTTGAAATTACAAATCTAGATTACATATATCATGGTCTTAGCAGAAAGAATGAAGAACTAAAGAACACTCTGAACAACCTGGAGTGCTCAAGGCAGGGACAAAATGCAAATTAAAATTTTGAATACTGAAAATCAGTACCAAAGTTACAGGGTGAAAAGTATCAGGGGGAGCCAGGAAAACCCATGAGGAGTAGAGACCCTCTAAAAATGAGGTGGATGTGACCCCAACCCTGGGGTGTCTGGGCACTTTCTCAGAGATCCAAGTACAAAGAGATTATGCTTGGCTCCAGTTTAAATGTAAAAACCATGTCGAATTTGGCCTTTACAACTTAGAAAAAATATAACACAGTAGAAAAGGGTTCAGAAAAGAGCAGAGAGATGATCAAATACTTGGCAAATAGAGCCTTTGGGGAAATGTTAACTGAGTTTGCATTGTTTATCCAGGAAAACAAAGTCCAAAGGTCTGCCTAAGACTTGCCTTCAAGAATTTAAAATTGAAAACCTGACAAGATATTCTACATCCCCAGAAAATAAAACGGACTCCTCCCTTTGCCCCTCCTCCCTTTGCCCCTGCTAAAGCAAAGAATTTAAAGTTTAGAACTTGAATAAGAAACTGAGATCGGAACATAGCAAAAATTTCTTGACTTATGGGTAATTACAGCCTGAAAAAAATCCACCACTAGTAATGAAATTTCTGTTCCTAAGGTTTTACAAAGCACAAGTACAATGCCATTCTTTATCAGAAGTAGATTTTGTTAAATGGTGGCTAAAAATCTATGAAAGGTCACATAATTAATGTGCATAGATTTGACTTCAGTTGCTGCCTGCTGCAGCTGCCATTTGGAGCTGCGTTTGCCAAGATGTAGGCTGCGACGGGCCCTTGTCACCCCTGGCAAGCTAGAAAGAGTGGGAGGGGATTCCAGAGGATCACTCATGAATGTAACTTCCACTTGCTAACTCTATCAGCTAGTTTTCACTGCTTAACAAAAGACACTAAAACCCAGTGGCATAAAGTAATTCTTCATGTAGGCTTAGCTGGCTATCTGTGAGTCTAGCTATGCTTTGCAAGTGTTCGTTGTTGTGAATCAGGGTAAATGGGCAGTATCTACCCTAGGGAAAGTGCAATGATGATGGAGATGCAAAAGGCCAAGGTTTACTGCACAGGTCCATGACAATCCCTTGCCTACTTCAGATTCTTCAGCCTCTTATTGGCCAAACTCAGGTCAAGGGAAAGGAAAGTATACTATATACTTCATGGGAACCACTCTGAAGGTACACTGCGAAGAGCAGATACACAGAAAAGGGTGCAGATTTTGGGTCAATAATAACATCTCCACTCTTTGCATAAAGAAGAAAGAATGGTCAGTTTATAAACTCACATGGTTTGGTATGAAGGTGCTGGTTGCTGCAGGAGTGGTCCAGGCTTCGGGAATATTCTTATTTATGTGCCTGGCTTGACTTTGACTCTCTTTATTGGCCGACTTGACCCTTGATACTGCTTTAGAAAGGAGTTGTCCAGAGGCTGGGCCACAGGCCAAGGATTGCTCTAGAACAGAGTGGCATCTCTACTTTCCCCTTCCTCCATATCCTCCCAAAGCAAAAGGACATCCAATTTCTATCATTCTAATCTGAAAAAAAATTTCACCATGTATCTAGTTACCTAACTTAGAAACCTCAACTGCAGCCTTGACTCCTATACTGTCTCCATCTTCTCATCCAGTTTGCTCAAATCTCTTCAGTCCATATGCACAATGACTTTCTCTCTATTTCCTCTGCTACCATTTCCACTGAGATCATCCTTGTCTTTTGTTTGGGTTTCTGCTGTGATCCTAACTAGTCAGGCTGCCCCTGCCTCTCAACCTCCTTGCCTTCTGAGACACTGTAGCCAATTTTCTTTGGGAAAAGCAAATTAGCTCATGTTAGAATGCACTTACACAGTGGTCAAAGGATATACATTATACATAGAAAGATGTTTTTTTATGTGTATCTGAAATCCTTGTCATACCATCTAAGGACTTCTAGAATCTCATCTCAACCCACACCAAAACCCCTTCTCTAAATGTGCCATTCACTTAAAAAGCAAACAACAACAACAAAAACATTGTATTTGCCCCTATTGTTTCCTGTCTTAGGAATACCCTTCCATACTTCCCCTCTCAGGCCAAAATTTCTAATCATTTTCATTAAACATATTACTGTTTCAGGACTAATATTTTTTCTTCTGTCTTCCCATGCTATTTTGTTCACATCTCTAGCATAACACAGGCTTCCCACAAATGTGCGTGGATTGTCTACTCATAGAAACCCCAGGAATAATGTAGTCAGGGGTTGTGAGGAGAACAATTAGAATCAGGACACAGAATTTATATTATTTTATGATGGTCACCCAGAGTTAAACACAAGAAAGTGCAGGAAATCTCTCCACAACAGTAAAGACCCAGAATATTCATCCAAAGGCTTGGATCCCAATGGCCAGGACAGCCATGTCCTGCATGAGTCCAGCTGAAGACTTAGACTCATGACAATGCCTCCCACAAGTTCAACTGGAGGTCTAGAGTTCACGAGAAGAACTCATGCCAGTCTCTTATGGATCTGTGCTGGGAAGGCCCAAAGGTCAGTGATGGAAGCTGGAAAGTCTTTGCCAGCAGAGTGAAAGAGTTATGCCGCTAGGCTGAGGGTTCTACACTGGTGCCAAGAAATCATGCTCAAATTAAGGACCAGGGATGCCTTGAAAAGTACCACAGCCATCCTCAGCAACATGGTGGTCCCCTAGCTCCTCTGACAATAAGAACAGTCGAGTACATGCCAGAAAGCCAGCATGAAGAGTTTGCCCTGGAGATTAAACAGCACACATCTTCCCCTCTGGAGCCAAGAAGCGATGATTGATGTAAGGACCAGAGCTCCCCCAAAGTGAACCACAGCCACTCTCACCAACAAGGTCCTGAGCTCCTCTAATGACAATGGTCAAACTCACACTGGGGAAGCTAGTCATCACGAGCTCCTCCAGGAGAACCAATGGCTCAGACAGCAACACTTAGAGAAACCCACAACACCTCGCTCTTCTTCTCCATGTCTCTATTTATGTGGGCAACTTTCCTCAGGTGGGCCATCTGCACTCAGCATCATGCTGATTTAACTCAGCTGGTGTTCAGTTGACCAACAGTTCTTAATCCATAACAAATAAGGACCAGCACAGCTATCTTTTCAGGCATCATTTGACCTAGAAGTTGTTCTTTCCTTCCTGAGGTCTAGAACCCTTTACCACTATATTTAGGTATGAACAAAAGATCCTAGGACTGCCACAGACAGTACTGCACAAGAGACACTGGACGAGGAGAGGCATCCTATGGCCCAGAACTGCGTGCATCTGTGCAATAGTGTGGCAAGACCAGTAAGAGCTGGGGTTATAGTAAAGATGCTAACAAAGATTTAAAACTTGAACCTAGAGAAAAAGAGAATCATGACTCTCTGTAATGATATGTCAACCTTGCTTTAAAAAAGAAAGGAAACATCCTATCATGTTGTTTTGAAGTCCTATAATGCTTTCATTCTTTTGTCGTGATTGGTGTTATTCATTTTGTTTTATTTGATTTTATCATGTGTGAGGATATGGGCAGCTAGTTTGAAGAAAATGAGAGACATTATGGGAGCCATTGTTGATTTTCTGTTGTTTTGTTTTGAAGTCCTGTATCACTTGCATTGTTCTGTTCTGATTTGCTTTATTGTGTTTTGTTTGCTTGGTTTTATTCTCTTTAAAATAAAATTTTAAAAAAGTAAGGAAACATCATAGCAAAGGACAAATCTGGCACATGAAAGGGACTGAGGAGGTGAGCTAAGAAAGATTCAGCTCTGCAATGCCGATGACACTTTCTTGGGTAACACAATGTAATTGTATTTTAGTTAGATCTACACACTAGTTATAGGTTAGTTACTAAAACACTGTTTCTACACATGTAATGAATACTGACATGTTTATTTATTTGTATCTAATATATTATATCCAATCTATTATAAGATGTGGGGTCAATAGGCTAGTTATTCTTTTTATTGTTTTTATTAAGTCCCAGGTAGAAAACTCTGTTGCACTTTGCCAAAGTTTGAATGATCTTGGTTCAAATGATCTAATTAAAATACTCAGATGCTCAGAGCAGATACATTATTGAAGCATGAGTGTGGTGGACGGATAAGGTACATATATGCCTGGGATAGGATGCCTATACTGATGGTTCACAGTGATAGGGCATCTTAAAGCTCTTTGTACTTCTATTCAATTTTGAGAGCCTCAAACACCAGAGATCATAGTGTGAAATGGTGAAATCTGGCACTAGGCAAGCACACTGCAGGTGCCCACTCAGCGTCACTGCTCTAACCTGCATCAGTACCAGCTGGCTGCTCACTGGAGCACCTTGGGCTGGAGAGACAGGAAGGCGCTCCACGGAGGGTTGTGAGGTGCTCCTCAGGCAGGACCCTCAGAGTTCTGTGTCTCCACACTTGTCGACAGAACACAGGGTGAGGAGGGTCCCTGTGGTAGAGATGTGATTACTTCCTCACAGCTTACCTGAGCACATTTCCAGTCTGTTCAGCTGCCAGGAGGATGAATAATTAAGAGGAAATGGTATGTGTCTGAATCACCAATGTCCATGCATGTAGAGTCGAATAAGGTGAAGCAGCCTGGAACTTTCATTCTGGTTTTAGGGTTTTTTTCTCCCTTCTCATTCTTTAGTTAATCCACCTGGCTCAGTGAAATTAAGTGTCACCATCACAGAAATAAATCCAAGCATTTCTACCCAGAATCAATTTTTTTCTGTATCATAAAGCATACCTTTCTTTCATAATAGGTAGCATTAACACATGATTTATTTTTAGCTTTATGCAATGAATAGTCTCAGAGTCACCATGCTGCTATAGTTGAAGGCAAAGGAGTATAAAAAGGCATCAGACTTGCATGGAATTAGCTGTGGAATCCACTATATCCATTATTCCAGCTCAAGCAAGGCTGCTCAGCAACGCAGTGACTGTAAGAAAAGACCCATTGATAGCAACCCTTTTCATTCCAGTGACGCTTTAGATGGCCATAAGAATAACATATAATCATTCAAGCCAACACAGAACAAAACATCTGTGGTAGAAGATAACATCAGATTGTATCAGTGTGAAAATTTGGTCTCATACCATTGTTCAGATCCAAACTGCTTTCAGTCCACTTGCTTTAAAGATGTTAATGCCATTTTTTTGTGGGTGCAAGGTCAGTGTAGAGGTTTCCCTTTGTGTTTTGGAGGCTAGATGGAGAAATACTAGATATCAAGTATGTGGGTCACAGTACTGGGTGTTGTGAAAGAGCTGTCTGTACTAATCTAAGAAAGACTTTGTTCTCAGTATTTTTTAAAAGATGAAAAGTAAATCAAAAACAAATACTTCCGTCTTTAACAATTCCTACATTTCCTAAGACATTCAGATTTTGAGTGTATGATTCGATTTAATGATCATTGAAGGGAACCCGTTATGCATAAAAATACTGTGATAGACACTGATGGTAATAAAAAGACAAAGTTACCACATAGACGAGGGTAATAGTGTGTAGAAATGCTATAAAATATGGCAAAATGTTGGGTGAAGAGATGAAAAATGGTTTGCTACAGGGTTGATAAGTGACAGAATATTCACATGGAAGGAGAAAGGACTCAATCACCAGTCACCTGCACTTTGTTATCTGTATTCACCATGAAAAATTAATGAACAGTGTGTTCCACCAGAGTAACTGTGAGGCATTAGTGCAACTTTTGACCTCTAGAATTTCAGAGAGGAGGACACTCCCACCAGAGCAAAAAACAGGGCAATGACACAGCAGAAAAACGAAATCCATGAATACTAGGGGGAGAAAGGAAACAAGCGATTTTGTTAGATTTGAAGACATATACACAGAATAGGTGACAGTAAAATACAATGAAGTCATGTTTTTCCAAAACTATACAGCTGAGATGAGAAATTTACTTAATTCAGGAATAGCAATCCAGATTAGGATATGGAGTGGTTTGGATCGGCCTTCAGGAAGATGCAAACAGCCACATGCAAAGGACTGGGCTTTGAGTCAGAGGGTCTCCAATATTTGCTCTTGCAGTTACAATGGAATGACCCTGGGCTTGATATTTAATTGCTCCAGGCCTCAGATTCTTCATCAGTAAAATGAAGGTAATGATCCCACATGAATACATAAATTAATAGAAAGGAACCCCGACTCCAGGATATTGCTTACCTCCAAGGGAGAGGAGATAGGAGAGAGGACTGGAGAGGGTACAAAGGAAACTGAGATTTTGGTGGAACAAATATGGCAAAGGTAGACATCATCAATTCAACATAAGGAGAACAATTATATTATTTTCAACTTTTCTAAATTAAATCCTTCATAAATTAAAAAATACACCCAACTTTGCAATCATGTTGCTGGACATAGTATTTGTGAAATGTGTGACACAAGCCGAAGGAAATAGCTTTTTGTCTTAGTTATTTTTCTCTTGGCTATTGTTGTTGAGACAAAATAGCTGACACCCAAGTTTAAAGAGGGAAAGGTTTATTTAGCTCACAGTTTGTGGAGGTTTCAGTCCATACTCACCTAGCTCCAAGGCATGTTGACGTGGCAAAGGGGTAGTGCTTCAAGGAGACATATGACAGAAAAAATAACAAGAGCAAAAGGGGAAAGAGCAAGGATCTTTTCTTCCCTTACATAGTATGTAGCCACACGCCCTAGGGATCCTTCACACCAACACCATCTCATGCCCTCCTCTTGCAAAGGCTGAGGATGTTTACAAAGTGAGGACCCTGGTCCCATGCTGAGTCACTTAGTTGAGCTTCTAAATTTCTCAAGCTGATGCAATGAATCAACCATCACACATCCTAAGGTGTAAACAACTACCCCAGGCCACATCCTGTGCACACTAGGATATAGAACTGCTGAGTTACTTAGTTAACTTCTAAACTTCTCAAGTTGACCCAATGAATCAATCACTACAACATCGTGGAGTGCAAACAGCATGTTCTCTATGTCATAGGAGGTAGAACTTCCTAGTCACTTAGTTACACTTCTGAGCTTCTCAAGTTGACACAGTGTATCAACCATTACAGTTTTTATGATTAAAAGTTACTTCAGAGTTGGGTACTACAATAGAAAACACAGAATGAAAGAGGCAGTAGAACAAAATTGTATGACTTTCCCTTACAGCCAAGCTGCCTCTCCACCTAAGTTAAGGTAAAAGTGGACACAGCGTAGGAAACAAAGTTTTTCAGGTTAGAGGACATCAGACAATGAGTGGAAATGTTCCCAAAGAGACGGGGACACATGAAATGAGCTCTCTGATTGCTCAGGGTATTGTGAGTCTTTCCAGATGTGTGAGCAGTAAGGCAACTCGGGTGGGTGTCCAAGGTTGTCCTCAGTTAAGGACACAGGTGGGAGTCCAGGGAGGCCGGGCACCCAAATGCCAGGGTTTGTTGGAGAGAGCAGCAGCGAAGAGAAAGCTGCAGATAAAAAAGGGTCCTGGGGAGCTGTAGAGGATACGCTGGGAGTGTTCAGCTGGGGAAGGAGTGGCACAAGCCTGTGAAGAAACTGCCTGAGGCCAGGAAAAGAGCCACCCAAAGAACTGGAGGAAACAGCCCTTAAAATCATGCTGGGTTCACAGTAGCAAGCATAGAATACGTCGCCATTTATGGGGCATCAGACAGAACACACAGAATGCTTCTATATCACTAGTGGAGAAAAATTATTTACAGACTAAGGGTTTCTCAGGCCCTGCCTAGCAAGATTTTATAGCAAGACGCCAAAGAATCAAACTGCTTCCCAATTTCCAAGTACACATATTCCAGAACAAATCTGAAAAATTTTTTTTACAGGAGTATAAAAATATAGCATTCAATAAAGCATAAATCCCAGTTTAATTTAGAAATTAATCTGATGAAAAATGTACAGTACTTGTACACTAGAAGCTTCAAAAACATTACTGATGTTAATTTAAGCAGATGTGAGAAAACAGGCATACTACATCCATGGATTTGAAGTCGCAATATTTTTAATATATCACTATATCCAAGATGATGCATACATTCAGTGCAATGCTGTTCAAAGCCATAAAATTTGATGGAAATACAATAGACTTGTGCTAGCCAAAATAATTTTCAAAATGAAGAAAAAAATTGACATTGCCTGATTTAAAACTTATCATGAGTTCATAGTAATAGACTCACTGATCTCAATGTGGACAAATAGATCAATGGTACAAAATAGAAAGTCCAGAAACAAAAGGGAAACACACACAGATAGTCCATTGATTTTCAATAAAGGGGAGCATTTCCTAAATAGTGCCAAATAACTTGTGTATGTGTAAAAAGGAATTTTGAACTAGCCATACACAAAAATAGAAAATGCATCCTAGACTTAAATGTGAAATCTATAATTATACAACTTCTGAAAAAAATAGAACAAAATCTTTATAAACTTAGGCAAAAATGTTTTAGGTATGATACTGAAAGAATGGTCTATAAGAAAAATAATGCTCTTTGTCATTGTTATGTATTTCTCTCCAAAGACTTCATAAAGAGCACAAAAAGCCAAGTCATAGTTCAGGGAAGACATGTACCCATATATCTGGAAAAGGACATGTACCCCTAAAATTCAATAATAATAATAATGTATTCACTATCTGATACATTACTGCTCTTATTAATATGTTTAATAAACAAGTTGAAGTTTAGCAAAAGATATGAGCCATAATGTTCCAAAGAACAGATACTGTTCCAAAGAACACATATATGGCAAATAAGCACACGAAAAATCAATATCCTACAAATGGATGAGATTACAAAAGAAAAATGGAAATGTGCGGGACATTTTCCCCATTCTTCTTTCTTTAAATTTTGATGTAATACTAGTAGATATTAATAAAGAAAATATTATCTTCTATGAGAAAATAAAACAAAATTTCATAATAAAGTAATGAAAGAATAACAATAGCTAATACACTGTATATCATAATCTTAAAAGAATGACCAAAATGTTGAAAGTACAAGGTAGAGGAAAAAAGTCTCTTCTTACAAAGAAGAAACAAACAGGCAAGAGCACAAAACTTTCTCTTCAGTGGACTAAGAGAGACTAGTAATACAAAGGAAGCAAATTAGCACAGATATACAATATTTTTGAAACACAATAATGGATGATTTGGGAAAGTATTTGTATTTTTCCCTACTTCCTATTTATTTTCTACTTTTGTTCCTCTCTATATCTGCACGGGTATCTCTACAGATCTGTCCATATGTATAGATATCTCTACAGCTCTAGCTGTACAGGTAGACATAGATGATATAGACACAGCTACAGATATCCATACACATACAGACATCGCTGGTATTGACACAGATGTAGATATAGATCATATAGATACAGACATAGATATTGAGTCTCTCATGTAAGAGAAAACATGCAATTTTAGGCTTGGGTGTCTGCTTTTTTCAACTGCCATTATGCTCTCAAGTTGCAGTCACTGCCCAACATGAAACTTCAAGGAATTTCTGCAACTCCAGTTGTAGGGGTAAGAAGAGAGCAGATGTGATGAGAGGCAATGGTGGTAAGTAATGAAACGCAGTATAGGCAACATGGCCATCTCTCATGGAGGCATGAGAGATGGTCAAAGGTTAAATAATCTCCAGGATCAAACGCAGCATTAAACTCAAGGAAGATGAGGATGGACAAAAACGCAGGAGGATATTAGTCATGTGGTTAAAAACAGAAACAAACCAGTAATGACACTCCTTTGGTAGGAAACGAGAGACTGAACCTGATCCCGAGGGCTTCAGTGTGGAGTGGATTTAAGCGGACAGGGGCTGGTACCCAGCTACATCTATCTGAAGAATGGAGGAGGGAAGGTAATTTGAAGAGACTCAGAGCCAGCAAGCACATTTTCTATTAGAGTTTGGATAATGTGGGCAAGAGCAAGGCGCTAGGAGAGAAGTCACCACACAGCAGTGCTCGTGCTGGGGTGCACCCTGGAACAACCCCAGGGTGCTCTGGAGAAACACAGGTGTGTAAGGACCCAGTCAGAATCTGGTTGCAGTCAAGTCTGGGAGAGCTTCCAGTTTCCCAAGGTATTGAAGGGAAATGGATTCCCTGTGAATGCAGAGAAAGCAAATGGTTCCTCCCATGGAAGGAGGAAGCAGAGGAAAAAGAGAAGGGAAGAGAGGGAGTGAGGGCCGGGAGGCTCCTCCTCTCTAGTTTTTGGTATTTGTTGTTGTCATCAGGACAATTTCTTCCTTCGGCTTACACTGATTATTTGAGGTTGAGGTCAGCCTGAAAGCCTGCAAGTAGAAAATGCAATTCTGAAGCACCTTTCTGCCTTCTCTGGGCTTTGAGGGTTATGTCAGTCAGTTTGTGACCCTGCTGTGATAAAGTGAGAGCCACCAGGGACACACAGCTGCCCACACCACTGGCAAGGGTCAGTGCAAGCAATAAAACCGTGTCACCCCACACGGGTGCCCTGTGTCCAGCCTGAGGAGGGTCAGACTGCGTTGTCTTTTCCCAAAGACCTTGGACTGCTGGGCGTGCTGTGTTCCTGTCTCTGGTTTTGTTTCATTTTCAGGCTGTTATTTTTGCCTTAGCAGGGGAATAAGCAAGCCACCGAGATGGCGAGGCGGGAAGGGCCGACCAGGCCCGGGCTCACTACGGGTTAGCTTTGTCACAACAACTCTATCTGCAGGCAGCATCGGATCCCATAGAGCCATGGCCCAGGCCCACAAGAGTGTCCCCACTTCAGATGCTAATCTCAAGTCCCAATGGCAGCTGTGACTGGGGGACCAGGGGCAGCCTGGGGCAAAGATCAACATATACATCTCTTCTTATAATCACCCCATCATTATGGATATGATAACATCGCGTATGCACACACATCATCCAACACAAGGGCTGAGACACAGCAGCATGGTACTGCTTGCTACCGAGCTCTTCTCGCGTGGCTTTTTCTTTCTTTTCATCCTGATCATTCAGATAAATGGGCCTCACAATGTGCTACGTCACGAGGGACAACTCCTACATGTGCTTTATAATTCCTGGCTGGGCTTCAAATGACTTCCTACTTTACAGAATGAATGAGATGTGCGTCTCGTGGAATATACGATAGTACACAATTCTTTTATCATGCAACTGGCGTGGAGTGCTAGTTCTAATCCATGGCTTTCAACCAATGGTTTTTAATACCTTGTGCTTTCTCTGATGGTTCCATTGACACCACCTGTATCTTTATGCCCTCACGTCTCATCTGTGTATGCCAGTCTGTCAAATACATGACTGTATATTGCTTTTTAATGGAGAGGTGCTGCTAAAATTTTCTTCCATTTCAGAAATAGGCAACTTCTGGATTTTGAATCAATATACTTTATCATTTTCACATTTGTAATTTAAAAGATATCAATAAGTGTGACAGGGTTGAGTCTTGATTTTTCAATCATTTATTCCTTCTGCTCACCTCCTAAACCCTGGGCTCCTATTTGTCTTTGGATTTGTCCTTGAAATATGTCTGCTTTGTGTGGCATCTTGGCTTCTGGGTTGGTGCGTTGGGTTTTTCAACTTCATCCGATTTCAGTTCCAGGCAATAAATAATAGCCATTTTAGATAGAGTTTTAGCTATGAATAGCTTCTCTCCTCATAACTTCATCTTATATTTATCGCCTGAGATGATAGATTGAAAGTCATCACCTAGCAACTGGCACATTTTTCTCTTGTGGTCTGGTTACTTGTAATGATTGACTATTGCCATTGCTTCCCCTGCTCATCCTGGTCAAAAAAAAAAAAAAAAAGGACATAGGGGGTCTAAAAATAGAGGTCCATTTACATATTCCCAAGATTATCAGTGCAACTTACTGAAATGAATTTGTTAATACAAAATACTTTGTCTATGAATTTAGTTCTCACATCTTCAAAAGGAGTAGCTGAGTCAAACCTATCCAGGATTTTATACTTACAGCACCTTTATGAGTTCTGTTATCTGAGACCCCAGATCGCCTATTGGAGACTGGCTTTTTGTGATTCTGTAAAGAAAGCAACTAAAAACTTAAAGCAAGAAAGAACACAAAGATTTTTATAACGCTTCATGTTCATTTCTCATATATTGCTCTGTCACAAAAAATTAATGCTTTGTACTTTAAAAGAGCCTTTCATCCGAAAACCTCAAAGAACTTTATAAATAAGTAAGCATGATTATCCACACTTACAGGTTGAGAACGATGCACAAAGCTGTTAAAAGTGTACGGTGCATTACTGCCAAGCTCCAGAAGAAGTTCATTTTAATTAAGTGCATATAAAATGAGCTGATTTATGTACAAGGGGTATGTACATACAAACGAGGCTTGCCAGGCCTCGGCAGAGCATAGATATTAACCAAGGTGCACGCACTCACGGTAAACTGAGCTGTTTCTGGCTCTCTTCTCCTGCATAATTCAAGACCTCAGCCTTCTGCAGAGGCCCCTGTGGATACCTGGGTG
This sequence comes from Dolichotis patagonum, assembly GCA_004027295.1. Taxonomy (NCBI): domain Eukaryota; kingdom Metazoa; phylum Chordata; class Mammalia; order Rodentia; family Caviidae; genus Dolichotis; species Dolichotis patagonum. Next base: position 13,821 of record PVJX010016677.1, on the reverse strand, counting down.
TCCCTAGGTGGCATTTCTCCTGTGCTCAAGAGCTCTCCATCCCTGTGGAGCATCAAATGTCCAATCAGGTACTGGGATGCCAGACTCTCTCTCAGGGCTACTTGTGTCCCTCAGGTGCCTAAGTTGCACAGTGCCTGGTGGCCCACGGTGACTCAGGAGAGTGTTGACTCTTTCGTGTGTGTCATCTGCTATTCCAAGGCAGACCAAGGCAATGCATTTTGAATTCCAGTGTTTCACGAGTGGCTTTTCTTTTCAAGGGCAGCTTCACAGGAGCTGGGCTCAGGGAGGTGACCTAATGATGCACATCCTGTTGAAATCAGAACGTGGTGACTTCCACGTGCTGGATTCCATGTGTACTCATTTGCACTCACACTGACCTGTGAGGAAGAGCAGAGCAGATCCTGCTGTCCAGGGCTAGCCTGATAGCACCAAGCAGGCCTTGGAACTCTCCTGGGGAAACAGAGGCCTTCACAGAACCTCCATGCCAGGCAGACTGCTTTGATCAGAGTGGATCAAGACAACCAGTCCCCTCTCTAGCCTTGGTGGAAAACACACAGAAGCGTGAGCATCACCCAAGCCACAGATACAGCTGACCATTTTAACCCAAAGCGGGGGATGCCAGCCAGAAATGGGGCTGGTTCTAGGATCAGGCAGTCTACACACCTTACCTAGAATTACAGAGCAATGAAGCGAGCCTAACACTATCATTGGTAAAGAAGTTGCTTTTGCCCCTTCCAGATGCCATGCAGTCTAGGGCAAAGCCTTTCCTTTCATCAACCCTTCCCCAAACTCCTCGCCACGAAGCCAAGTGCTAGAAAGAAGCCCTAGATTGTCACTGTCTGACCCTTCTCAAAGTCCTCCATGCTGTTCTTACTGTAAGGAGCAACTATACCGCATGTGTCCAACTCTAGGAGTGTCCTTAGGGGCCTTTGGCTGGAGGTCATTGGTACCAGTACGGACACAAATAGTAGCTCCCTTGCCCCCTGACATTTTGTTGGCTTTGACCAGTGGAGAAACCAACAGAAGACAGACAATAAAGGAGAATGAGGACAGGGTTCTCCTCCCGCTGGTGACCTGTGGCCCTCTTTCCACATTCCAGGAACACACAAGCTCACCTGTGTAATTAATGTGGAGACACGCACCAACTCTTCTGGATGTCCCTACATTCTGGCCACTGCCTTGCATGTCATTTCTTTAGCAGAGCTCAGCTTACCTAGCACAGGAGGGCTGGTGATTTGTAGCTGGGACCGGCAATGACCAAAGCATCTTCAATGGCTTCTCTTCACTGCACACTGACCCTGTTCTCTTAGGCTGAGTCCTTCACAAGGCACTGCTTGGCATATCCCTGAAGGGACAGAACCATGTTTTGACAAGTTATCCTGGGTGGCTGTCCTACCTAACTTAATAGTTCAGGATAGGGCCTCATACATTATTAAATTTCACAATCACCTGTCTAATAGTTTTTGGACTGTGAGATTAGAACACTGGAATTGCACAATGGTTGCAGAAATCAAGTCCCAAGGGGGTGGGGAATTAGAGTTACAGAGATGTACATTATGCAAGGAAACCCATTTTCACTCTAAAGAAAGCACACAGACTATTAATCAAACACATCAATGGCCCTAACCATTGATCCCCCAAGAGATCACCCTTAATTAGTACATTTAGAGATGTTTAGCATCGCACCACATTTTTCACTCTTTTAAAACCATCCACAGACCGATGATAAGTTCAGAGAATGTGACAGACACATTTCCTATCATGGAGGCTTTGGTTTACGGAGATGCAGGTCCTGGCATAGTGTTTCAGGGTAAGCATGCTATTTGTTCTCCCCATGACTTAGTTTGGTTGGTTTACCAAAAATGATAACATTTTCCTTTTAAATAAGTAATTTTTAAAAAGAAGCTTCCTCACAGGTAAAGTTATTCCAAAATTACATATTGGGGCTGTGCTTTTTGTTCTTGTTGGAATATATGTTTGTTTCTATAGTGGAGGAAGTTAGTATGAAGATAAGAGTCTTAGAGAGACTGTTTTGTAGCCAGGCTTGAGCACCATGTGTAGTGTGTTAGTCAGCTGCTCCCAGCCTGTCTGCAGAATTTAAGCACCCTAGGGTCCTTCAAGAGAGATCTAAGAGACGTTTTAATTGTAATTAAGAAAAGGGAGCACGAAGGAATGCCCTACCTCTTCTCTTTGGAGTTGTAGAATGAACCTGGGCCACCCGCATGCCAGGTGAGCACGACCACCGAGCTAACCCACAGCCCAGAATTCCCGATTCTAATGCACTACCTCCAGGAAACCGCAAAGCCACCTGGGAACTCTTCTTTAGGGGTGGTTTTCTTCAATGACTGAAGAAAGCTTCCTTTTCTTCTTACCTGTGAAGACATTTTCACAGAAAATGATTATTTTAAGTAAATATGCACATTCTAGAGATGGATAATTTTGCATACATTTAAAGGTAAAAGAGAACTGTTAAGGAAGCTGTAGGATTGTTGTGGGCTGCATATTGGAATATGACCTCAGACCCTAAGGGAATACAGTATCTGGGTTTTGTGGTTAAGCAATATCTATAAGATATTCATTTTCGACTTGGAAGTACGCGGTGACTTACTAACTGTGGAGGAAATTACACAATCCTCTAAACTTCAGTTCCCTCACCTGGGCAAAGGACTCTGCCCTGTCTTGCCGTGTTCTTGTGGAGATTAAAGTCATCCATCCTTCCAGACCTCAGCACAGGTGTAGACCCCATCCATTTTGTTAGTATTTTTCTTGTACTTATTGTAGTTATATTAGTTTAATATTTTATTTGAAAATTAATATTCTTTATAAAACGTGGAGGGGTTTAACGCCATTTTTATGAAGTCGTGTTCATAGCCTGTTCTCTGGAGACTCTTCAGTGGGGTCTGTCAACTGGACTGGATTAGGAAATGCCCAGCAGGTTAGTTAGAACTGAGTTCCGGCTTTGCGTGTGGAGTGTATCCAGGGAAGATTGGCACACGGGCCCGCAAACTGAGGAAGGAAGCCCAAGCCTTCCCACCAATAGGTGGATAGAGATAGCATGGATGGGACGAAACAAAGGAAAGAAAAGGAAGTCGGTGTCTTTTCAGAAAAGCTCCAGTCAGCTTGGGTAGGTGTGTCTTTTGCTGCTGTCTCCTCTGGACATCACTCTCATTTCTTCAGTTTCTAATGCAGACTTAAACTAGTAACTCTCCAAGGAGTGCCCAGGCCTTTGACCTTGGGCTGGGGCTGCATCCTTGGTCACTCTCTTGTTCTGCAGCTCCGTCTTCTCTGGCCCAGCCACTCCTGGATTCTCTACCTCTCCAGTGCAGATGGCCCCTGCCTCTGCCTCAGACCCTGTAAGCTACCTAGTAAACCCCTTGCATAATTAAACATGCATTTTCTATTGATTATGCTCCTCTGGGGAACCCTAGCCAGTACACCTCCTTTGTGGATTTCTAGAAACATACATTTCTCAACCAATGAAACAGATCGATTTAAATTAATTGTATTTTTTGAGAGGTATATAAATATAACATAAATCAATAAAATATAACACAACTCAATAAAAAAACCACATTAAAATGGTCAAAGTATATAAGTAGATATTTCCCCAGAGAAGATACAGAAATGACGAAGTGCACAACACTATTAATCATTTTAGAAATCATATCAAAACCACAATGTAGTATCATCTTACACCCACTAGAATGACTATAATGAAAAGTAACAAGTGATCATGAGCACGTGGACAAATTACAACCCTGCCACATTGCTGGTGGGAGTGCAAATAGTTCAGTCACTTTTGAAAACAGTATGGCAGGCTCTTAACACACAGAGTTAGTTACTCTACAACCTAACTATCCCACTCCTCAGAAAATGCCTAAGAGAAGAAAAAAATAGTTTCCTCCACTGAAGCTGTAGACGAATGTTATTGCCAGTGTTCTTTATAACAGTCAAAATTGGAAAATCCCAAATGTTTGTCAACTGATGAGTGGATAAACAAAATATTGTGTAATCATGCAATTGAAAATTACTTGGTAATAAACAGGAATAAAGTACTGCTATAGTCTATGATCCGAATGAACCCTAAAAAGATGATATGTGAAAGGATTCAGGAAAGACCACATAATGTTTGATTTAATCTGTATGAACTGTACAGGATAGGCACATCTATAGTAGGAGAAAGATCAGTAGCTCCCAAGAGATGATGAGGAAGGAGAGTTGGCATGAATAAAGAATTCTGACAATAGGGACAGGGTTTCTTTTCAGTTAAGAAAAAATTCTAAAATTAGATTGTGGCAGTGGTTGCGTAACTCTTTAAGTATACTTTAAAATATTGAATTGTGAAGATCACTGTCCCGGATTAATTCAACACCAGGTCCTTCTGTGATTGGCTTATTTTACTTAGCATAAGGCACCGATCCTAGGGAACTGGACTTTCTGTCCCTTGTATAAGATGGGGACACAGCTTGGATCAGGACCTCCCACCCTCGCTGTCAGGCAAGTAGGACCATCGTGACTCATCGCTGAGAATAAACTCTGGGGTGAGCATCACGATTTCTTACCATGCTTGAAATTTCTTTTCAGTTTTTTGCCTTCCACCCATGTATTGATTGCAGCAAGGCTCTAAGTCTCCATAGCTTATAAAGCATTAAGGGTCGTCAGACTGTGATGTTCGGGCACAGAGGCCACCCACCAAAGGGCGGGCCGTCTTTGTGGAGATGGCGTGCAGAAGAGGAAGCTGGTGGATTAAGGAGTCAAAGCACTTGCCTCATGGGACCTGAAGGCTTAGCTCAAAACCAGTGCCCTGGCTGGGGATATGGCTTGGCACGAGCCTCTGCCTGGTAGGTGCAAGGTCATGAGTTCGACCCCCAGCACCAAAACAAAACAGACGAACAAAAAACCCCGGTGCCCTGAGCCTCCCACCTGCTGACAGCGTGCACTGTGACTAAGCATTGAGAAGCTCTGTCTTTTACACACAATCTCTGTTTTACTTTCTGAGATGGCATAGCTCTGGGTGTGCTTTTTACACACACACACACACACACACACACACAAAATTAAAGTGCTGTTCATGAACTGTAAATAATATTTGAGATGGCTATATATATATATATATATAAAAGATTTGATATGTGACACATAATTGATTCTGAGTCAGAAAAATGGGTTGAAATCTTGAGTCTGCCAGGTAAAAGTTCCAGACTTTGGATAAAGCTGTGCGTACCCGTCCCAGGTTTGGTCCTCTCTTCTGTTCTTCTGTTAATAAGCAAATGACTTCGCCTTCCTTGCAGGAGTGACCTGAGGATCCAGGAGAACCATATTTACACCAGAGCTTTTACCAAGTGAGACAGGGCCTCGCGGTCATCTTGGTCGCACAGGGACCTGGCCAATGTCCCCAGTAAGACTGAGGCTGTCTGGTTTTGTATTGATCATGGATCAGATTTGCTGATTTATTGGTTGTTGGGGGAGGTGCTTAGGTTGTTGGGAAGCTGGAGGTGTTCAAGTCACCTTTACCCAACTCATCCCAAGGAGGTGGGGGCCTGTCACAGGTCAAGGGTGTTGGGTGGGGCAGGGTGCAGTCACTGATTTACCAATGATTAAGGAGACTGGGGTACAGGAGCCTGGTACAGTGACACAAGCTCCCCTCCCTGGCACCTCCAGAGCAAAAAGATCCAATAATCACTGAAATAAAAATATAATTTCAGAGAATTTTAGGTACTTCACAGATGATAAATCAAGAGAAAGGAGCAGAAAGTGGGAATGGAGATTTTAACTTTTTTCTTTTTTTTTTTTTTTTTTGTACGGGGGATGGAACTCACGACCTCGCGCTTGCCAGGCAGGCGCTTAAGCCACTGAGCTAAATCCCCGGCCTTAACTTTTTTCTTTTTTTTTTCTTTTTACTTTGGGCAATTTCAAATCTATAGAAAGTTAAAATAATAGTATACAACAAACACTCATTTTCTTTTCTCATAAATTTACCCATTATTACCATGAAGCCATATTTACCTTCTTTGTCCCTCTCATGTATGTATCTATGTTCAGGCTCATTTGCACACGTGTGGGTTTTCACCGTTGAACTATTTAAAGTGAGTTGCAGACATCATGACATTTTGTCCTTAAAGTATCCGGCAAATATTTGCCAAGAGCAAGATCCTCACTGGTGTAACCACAATGCTACTATGACTCTTCGTCAGACACAGTGACATGATTCAGTGTGCAACAGAGTAAAATTGTCCTAGGTTAGGCCAGAAATGTGTTTCAGAGCTGTTTTTGTTAGAGAGAGGAAGAGAGAGAGAGAGAGAGAGGTTGACTGATTTTACTGTTTGGATGTGGTGTGCTTCCACAGGTGTGGTGTTTGAGGGGCAACTGGACCATTAGGACCATCTGGCTCTCGAGCCCTCCAATGCCTGGAGAAGAGCCCAGCTGACGTGGGAATGAAGGAGTGGGTGGGAATGGAGGAGCTGGCTGGGAGGGAGAGGGAGGGCTCCGGCAGAGGTGCGGAGAGCGGGCAGTGGAGCGTTTGTGGACATGGGTAGGGAGCTGAGTGTTACGCTGATTCCAAAGGGAAGCCACCGGAGGATTCAGGGCTAGGAAGGGACAGGGCTGCCTCACGTCTGCACAAGCTCATGGTCCATGCTGAGTCAGACAGAGTGCGAGCAGCAAAGTCCTTCTGGAAGTCCCGGTGGCTGATGCGCCTTACTGTAAGCCAAGCAATTCTGTGTTCAGTTGAGAAAGAAAAGAATATAAAAAATAATGTAAAGTTCTGCAAATACGTAGTAAGAGACAGCTGAGAAAACCTGCAGGAGGACGGGGGTTATGCACGAAGCCTTAGCCCTTTTGGAGCACAATATGTTAAAAAAAAAAAGCATAAAAGCCTATTGTGTGCATTTTCAGGCATTTGATTTTTTTACACATTTTTCATATTCAATTAGTCGGGTAATTAATATCAACTGTCACAGTGAATAAACCCTGAAATCTCAATGACTTACGATAAAATACTCCTAAATCGTGTCATTGTTCAGGGATGGGACGCCCCTCTCTGTGAGCCTCGTGATCTGCCATACGTCACTTTCCCGGTGGCTTCTGATCCGCAGGGAGAAGGATGCCAGGAGGCACCATGGTGGGCACTGCTTCTCCTAGGGCCTCGGAGGCTCCCACCAATGCCCACTGCCAACAGTACCAGGTGTCCTTGGACACGACACAGGTTTCCTCCTCCCCATCTCAGGAAGCCCAGGTTGTCCTCAGAGTGGGTCTTGGGAAAAAGGGGCCTCGTGCCAACCAATCCCGGAGGCCGCAGCGTAGGTTCAGTCTCCCGCAGACGTGGGAGTGAGTGGGAGTTTGCGTCTTGATACAGTGTGGATTTATGTGACTTACGTCCCAGGCCAGCAAACGCCAGCAACAGCAGAGGGTGACATGGCAGCATCCGGAGCGCCTGGACTGGTGTCTGCTCTTGTGACTGCTGTCCCTGTCATCGAAAATGAGCATTCAAATCACGGGAAGAGCTCAGTTGAATGCCTAGAAAATCTCTGTCATCTGTGGCTGCCGGAATTCTTGCCTCTCACAGTGGCTTCTGTGGCCCTGGGGGAGCATGCAGTGGAGGGCGACAGACAGGAGCCAAAGCCCCTGGACTGTATAGACCTGTGCACTGGTGACAGCGAACACTCAAGCACAACCGGGTGCAGACTGCAGCCCTTCCTCCTCGCTTCCCAGTCATTGTGTAACGGTGGGCAGCAAGGCAGCTAGGGCGCTCCTGTCCGATGGCTGTGTTCCATGCCTTTCTCTTCCACTGCTCTATGAGTCCGAAGTCCAAGCTTTCCAGATCCCAGAACCTCCCATCAGCCCCCTGGGAACCTGAGTTTGGGAACCTCTCTTTTCTCATCTATGTTGTGGAGACAAGACCACCTACCATAAGGACCAGCAGTAGTTTCCTCGTGGCCAGTACCCATTACCCTCACGGGAGGGTACTGTACTGTCAGTAGAGAGGCCATCTTTCCCAGCAGAGGCCAGCTCACGTCCTGATGGACATCCCAGTTGAGGCAAGAGGCGGACTTGTGACTGTCCCCATCCACCAGTCAGCCAATCAGTCAGAATGCCCCTTCAGGACTGGCTTGGATGTGTGAGACAGGGCCTGTTTCTGTGTAAACTTAAGAGTGTGCAATAACATCTTTCCAGCTCACGAAAAAGGCACCAGCAATGGGGAGAGAGAAAGACAGAAAGAGAGAAAGAGAAAGACAGAGAGAGAGAGAGAGAGAGAGAGAGAGAGAGAGAGAGAGAAACAGACAGAGACAGACAGAGACAGAAGGACAGAGAGAGACCTGCCTAGCTAGCCCTGGACTTCTACTATTGCTTCATCCAGGAAACCTTTTTTTTCCTTTCCTTTTCTGCCTAAGGTAGTTGTGGTGTGGACTTTACTCATGTGTAACTGAACAAGTCTTGACCAATGCCCCTGCCTTGCAGCGTTACCCTAAGGATGAAGTGGAACAATGCACCTAAGTGCCCTGCACATGACGGAGCTGACTGTGGTCGCCATCCTGGCTGAGCGTGGCCGGGAGGGGCTGCCGTCATGTGTGCAGGGTCCTGCTTATCCTCCAATCCCAATCCTCCAGGTAACCTTAAGGTTTGGTGTGATTATGAGGTGAGACCGCGTTCCCGGTACGTGGGCCCCAAAGAATTCTCTCTGTCTGGTTGCCCAGGGTCGCTGCACCCTTTGCTGTCTCCCAGGGATGTCATGAGAACAGGTCATTGGAAACCTTTTTGTACACGTTACCGGGACTCTAGCCTCTGCCTCACTCAGGATCCGCCAAGAAAGACTCATGAGAAATGTCTCTCAGACTTACGCTGGAAGGACGGAAAAACTTGATTCCCCAAAGCAATACTTTTCTTTCTTTCTTTCTTTCTTTCTTTCTTTCTTTCTTTCTTTCTTTCTTTCTTTCTTTCTTAAATTTTATTTAAAGAGAAAAAAAAGAAAACAACCAAACAAAACAGAAAAAGGGTAGCAACAATACAGAACTCCAAAGGCAAAAAACAAAAGAACTACAAGAACAACAACAAAACAAAAACAAAAACACTAAGAAATCGCTACTTGATAGGTTACATACTGTCATCATTGGAAATAGTTGTTCAAGTTACAAAATTAAAGCACACAAAGTAGACATTCAAACAGTGAGACTATTAACAGTTCTGCTCGACAATCTAACAAAAACAGTAATGTGGTCATCTATCTTACACACTTAAACATACATTCAGTTATATCCTTTAGAGTACTTTCTTTTCCATATATATATATTTTTATTTTATTTTATTTTATTTTATTTTATTTTATTTTATTTTATTTTAAGGGGGTAAAATTAAACACAACAAAACAGAACAGAACGGGACTTAAGAAAGCATAAATTTCAAAGCTATAAAACCAGGGATCTTCACTATCTGTCATATTGTCTCTTGTTTTCTTCCAAATGGTTGTCCATATCTTTGCATATAGGGAGCTCATACTAAATAACATAGCCAATCTTTTCACGAGATGTGTAGTTCACTGGCTCCCACTTGCTAAGGGGGTGGGAATGGGACAGGACGACATGAGATGTCTGATTCTCAGCCTGCCCACCGGCAGGATTACAGCCGCCCCCCAGAGAGGGAAGGAGCTCCTTGTTCTCTGTGCACCCCGAGTCAGCTGCACGGGGCAGGTCCCGATGCACCAGGGTCTCTCCCCTGCAGGCCCCCTAAAGTCCGCCATACTCACCTGCTATTTCTTTCTGATGAATTGACCATTCCATTTCCAAAGTTCTGAAAAGGCCAACAGACCACAGAGAGAATTCTCTTTCGGCTCCTGTTTGAAATCAGCAGCTATAGCGATCTGCTGGCCTTGCTTCAGGGCCATAGCAATGCTTTTCTGACCTTTGCAGCCCTGTCTTTAAGGAGACTGGACTGGCCTGCTCAGGGTAGGAGACACAGCTCCCAACACAGACAGCCATGACTCCTACTGCTGTATGTTAAAGATTCATGGGCCTCTTGCGTTCTTCCCCACTGTATACCCGTGCCTAGTTTTATGGACATTGTAAATTCTGTGTCAAGTCACTCTGATTGCCTCCAAGGTTGATGGGAAATTTACGGCTTCTCCATAGTAATGACGCCCGCAGTGCATAGGTCACAACCTGCATCCTTGTCTCTGTCTTCTAATCGCTCTACGTTTTCTCTGAGCTGATTTTAGTTTAATTTTAACTTTCTATTTTATGGTGTATTTTCTTATGAATTGTTTCAATGACTTTGTGGAATTAAATGGGTTATGAATAAGTAAAAGCATTCCTAAAACATAAAAAAAGACTGACAAGCTTGAAATTGTATGACATAAGGGCACATACAGAATATGCACTTGGTTTCCTGCTAATAGCTCTCTTACACCCAATGTTAGCTGACTTGAATAACACACTGAATAGAAAAGGTGTTTAAAATCTTAATAGAAACAGTACAAAAAGCACAGAATATAAGTCCCTTATATACAGAAAATTAAAAGCCCTAATTTGAAGAGAACACATTGGTACCAATTTGGAAGCATTTAAAGAATGTGTCCGATTTGTTTCCTCTTGACCAAAGATAATAGGAACAATATTTTTGTTACCAGGAGAATTCATTATTTATTCAACTTAATACAATAGAACAAAAATTGTGCAATAAAAGTATCTTTACAGTGAACGTCCAGTGGCTGAACCAGCTGCATTTCTGGACAGATTTACAGAGATGAAAGAGCTGGAAAATACAGAAGGGTTTCAAATCTAATGCCCAAGCACTTACCTGGCTCTTGTGTGGACAACATTCTCCATGAGGCCAGGACTTGCAACCATTTCCTGTTGTATCCTCAGGGCTCCCGCATGTGACTCCCAGTAGCAGCCTCTGGGATACGCTGAGCTGGTCTCCGCCCTTCCTGAGAAAGGAGATTTTCGCAGTGCTGGAGGCTAAGTCACTGCTGGCTGCATTTCTTCTTCTGTAATCTGTTGTTCACCAATAAAGTTCACTGACATTATTTAAGGCAAGAATCCTTCAAATGCAATGGCTTGGGGAGGTTCTCGAGCCCATTGAAAACATGTTGTTTTATGGGTTGTGTTCATGTTTCAAGAATAACTTTCTTGTAGCAATGTTTCAGAAGTACTTGGTATAGTAGTGCATTTGGGTAGGAGGGAAAGCCAACATTCTTGTATAGCAGGTGGTTGAAAACAGATTGTATCTTTCAAAATCTCTGGTAGAGATTATTTGTTCAACTCAAAGACATGATAAATGTTTGAGGTGATGTATACCCCAGTTATGCTGATCTTATTATTACACATTTTATATATATATATATATATAGAGAGAGAGAGAGAGAGAGAGAGAGAGATACCACACTTTATGTATAACTTTTATGTATCAAATAAAATTTAAAAAGGAAAGAATATAAAAAATAGTTTGTGATCTTGACTGGGTTAGATGCATGATCTGGCCTACAAATTTAATCTCTTTAAACCTTAATTTCTTTATTGTGACAGGAAGAATAATATAAAGAGAATATTGTTGGCATTAAGTGAGTAGCCCCATAGTAAACATTCAATTAAGGTAGTTATTTTGAGTAAATTGAATAAAAACTCAGACACTATGACATGCTCATTGGAACTGCTTCTTATTTCAATAATTTTTGTTTTTCAAAATAAACTATATTTAAAACTTTCAACATTGCTCTATTTTCATGTCACAACATCATCCAATGACTTGGAAATATAACAGAGAGTTAAAAACTACAAATAGAAAGCAAAGGTAGGGTTTGTCTTTCTTGTCCAGGGTCAGAAAAGAGGTTAACCCATCTGAGGGGGAATTCGGTCTTTATTTGAAATTCTCTCTGCCTCTTCCCTGCCCTTTCCGTTCCCACCTCCACCGCGGGGTGACCACAAGTATATACTCACTCTGGGAACACCATCTCCAGGAAGCCAGCCTGGAATCTTTGTGAGTGCTTCTTTATAGGTCTGAGGCCACCTTCTCTTTAACTCTGCTAACATAAGTATTGACTTGGGTGTCACTAAAAGAAAGATACACAAACTCTCAAGCTGATAACACTTGTTTCCGTTTTCACATTCTTGGGAAGACTTCCTTTCTCCTGACTCCACTGTGTCCCAGAATGAGTTGTAAGCATGTTTGGTTACCCGGGAAAAACCAACCCCTGCTCATGTTGGCAGAGTGACCAACGGTGGTCGTGTGTTCCTTTGTGATGGCTCAAACAGTGATCCACGTTTTGGTTTTCTTTGGAAAAATGGCTTCCATAACTCTTGTGAAACAAGAAAACACGTAATAAAAATTCCTCACTCTTAAGAAGAAAAGTAAAACTATAATGTTCTAGAAGCTTCTAAATATTCTAAGTGTGTGCTTGCATTTCTTAAAAGGCAAAGCTGGAATAAGAGGGTACAGAGCAAAAAGGGGCTGTAAGCTGTGTGCGATGGCGGGGTGCTGGAATTCGTCTCTTCCGCACATCTAATATTTTGGAAGAGACAAACTCCAGGGAGCTAGGAGCCTTGACCAGGGCCGTAACATCGCTCACCCCTCTCCTGATCCCGGCTGGTGACTGGGCCAGAGTGTGATACGCTCACAGGGTAGAACATGAAGTAGCTGCTCTGTTTTTATTTTTATTAATAGAAATTGGGAAGGTAGTTCCTGGCCCCCAGGTCTCCAGTTCCCACTCAGAAACCCACCTTTTGCACCACTTTTATCCTGAGGGGCTTCACACTCTCTGGGTTGCGGTAATGTTGATCAACCTGAAGAATGGCCTAGAGCGGCATTTCCGAAGATGTCTGCTCTGAGGGCGGTTAATTGGGATTCTTTGGTGGAAAGCAGCTGATGCTCGAGTGAATTTTGAAAATGCTGCACTGAACAAATGTATAGAATTATTTCGTGTCAGACTTCTCAGAGCCTTTAACATGGTAATGGGTACCCTGATTCCTGGGGGCCGGCATAGAACACGTGTATCACTAGGTAAGAACTTACTGGACTGTAGTCATTCTTGTGTCTATTTTCAATCCTAGCACTTAAGAATGAATGAGGCTTATAGTATTATCCTATTTGCATTTTAATAGGAGATACTTAAAAAATATCTGATGTGCTGAGTTACTCATTTCTCTAGGATGTAAGATCTCTGAGGTCAGGAAAAATGTCATTTGTCTCTGAATCAGCATCATTTAGCCATGTCAGACATAGTTCCCGGCACACAGGATGAGTAGCACTTGATCCATCGATGTTTGTTAAATGACTAAACAAAAATTTGCAAACCCCATAGGGCTTACTTTCTCTGTTACTGTCTACTTCTTGATCATTGAGTCCATAGTCCAGGGCCAGGATTCTTAGGAAAAGTCCAGAAAATTTGATGAAGGAAATTATTAAGAATAATACTGAATAATAATAATACTGTGCTTACTAAAGATCCCTCAGTGTTTCCTGGTTTGGTCTGTAGGCTCCCAGGAGGCAGAGTCAGGACAACATGCAGAGAAAAACAGAGTTGAAGAACCAAAAGTAGGAAAATTACAGGGGCAAGAGGAGAGATTCAGAAAGGCTCTCCTTCTATGAAGAAGCCTGGCCTGTTCCTGTGAATCCCAGTACTTTGGGAAGCGAGGCCAGAGGACCACGAGACTCTCCTGCTCTACTTAGTGAGACCTTGTTAAAAATAAAATAGTGGGCTGGGAACGGAGGTCAGTGAGAAGACCCCGGGTCCAATGCGTTCAGTTTCCAGTACCACACACACGCATGCACACACACATGCACACACACATGCACACACATGCAATGCACACATGCACACACACATGCAACACA
>PVJX010016676.1:0-39872 GCA_004027295.1 Dolichotis patagonum | reverse complement strand
CTCACCTGGAGGGGGAACGGGGATGGCGGGCAGGGCAAGAGGAAAGAGAGATGGAGACAAGTTGAGCAGTTCCAATCAAGTCTCGTTTATTGAGGAAGTGAACATGGTTTATATAGGGTGAGGGCAGGAAGTTGTCATCAGGCAGAGATGTTGTGGAGAGACCGGATAGGTCGCAGTCATGTCCGGCCAGGCAGAGAGGCTCATGGGCAATGTAGGCAGACGCACTAAATGCCCACAGGAGGGCGGGATGGGGCGGCAGCAGCGAGGCTATCATGCCGCTCCCTACATGTTTGGGCTTATGGTTTCAGAGGTCCCAGTCCGTGGTAGGCTGATTACCTTACTTTTAAACCTGTGGTGAGACAGCGCGATGGCAGCAGGACCAATGGCAGAGGAGGCTGCTCTGGGAGGCGAGAGAGGCCAGGGAGCGTACAGACCTCCGAAGGCGCCCCAGGGACCTGCTTTTCCCCACTCGTCCCCGCCTCCTGAAGTTGGGGACCTGGCTTTCAGCATATGTGCCTTTGGGGGACGTTTAAGAGCCAAACTTGGCTGGGTGTTGAGGCATTTGCCTGCAGTTCCAGCACTCTGAAAGGTGGAGGCAGAAGGAGCATAAATTCAAGCCTAGCTCTAGTTATTTAGTGAGACTCTGTCCAAACAAAAAGAGCAAAGCGTACATGTAGAGAAGTGGGAGAGGGAGGGTCCTAGGGAAAATGTGCTGCAGTGACCCGCAACACTGAGCGCCCACTGGGTTCCTGCTCGTGAAATCAAAGTGAGTGAGGGCAGGGAACGGGTTACACAGGGTTGTGGTTCTGCCGAGTGTGTTTGGCGCAGTGAGGTGAAGCAGCAGCAGCGGGGGTGGGAGCTGAGAGCGAGAACGAGGGAGTGATTGCAGCGAATCGGCCTGGAGGACATGCAGTGGAGGGAGGGAGGGAGGGCTGGGTACAGACACCGCTCATGGTGGGGGACGCTGGGTCCAGGGCCTGAAGGGCGAGAGCTGAAGAGCAAGGACGTGGTATCAGGGTGGGCAGGGCATGGGATCAGGGGCCCCGGGGTGTGTTTAGGACAGCAGGTCTGTGGTGTGACCACCAGATGAAGTGTCGGGGTGGGGTGGACACGACGAGATTTAAGTTACTCACTCCTGAGTGTCCCTGATGTTTTCTTATACTGTGACTTCGGGTTTATGTCTCCTGCCTCTGCTGCATTTTATATCTTCAGTGCCTAGTACAGGATATGATGCAGTGTAGTAGACAATATGATTTTAGCCACCTGCTAAAAGAAATTTGAAAGCCTTGTGTGGTGGCTCACACCTATAATCCCAGCACTCAGGAGGCTGAGGCAGGAGGATCATTGCAAATTCAAGGCCAGCCTGGGCTACAAAGTGAGCTCAAGACCAGCCTGAACTGCATAGCGAGACCCTGTCTCGAAAAGATTAAAAAAAAAAAACCCCAAACATAAACAAAAAAACAGCAACAACAAAAAAAGAAATTTGAGACAGATTTGAAGTTTGGCTAGATAGTATAATAATGCTGAGGATCGAGCAGGGGTATTTTAGGTGTGGCCATAGTGTTGTGGTGTTGCACACACAGAGAGTCTTTGTGATTTGGAGATACATACTGAGGTGTCTGTAGATGAAAGGCTGTCTTGGATGGACATGTGTGGGGCCATGGTGCAGATATAGATAGAAAATAAATCATATATGACCATAAGGTAAGTGTTAAGGGTTGTGGGTGCCTTGGGCTCATTAGTACTCTTCTCTGTATTTGCCTGTATTCAGAATTTTCCTAGTAAAGAATGTGTAAAGAGTTCCCAGAAGCCAGGTGCGGTGGCAGGTGCCTGTAATTCGGCTGCTTAGGAGGCTGAGACAGAAGAATTCCGTAACGTCAGGAGTTGAAGACCAGCTTGGGTGACATAGCAAGCCCCATCTCAGAAATGAACACAAAACAGGATCCTAAAAAAGCATGTATTTGTTAAATAGATGCATGGAAAAGCAAAACATGATCTGGCTATATTACACACTTCACCTCTTCTGAAAGACGTTTTCACGATGTATCTCTGTTTTTAAAATGTTATTTTGAGGTCAAGTTGGTCTTGCTAAGTGGCCTCGGCTGGCTTCAAACTTGTGTGCTTCTTTTCTCACCGCCTCAGCAGCTGGGATGACATGTGTGTGCTTCAAAGTCTCTTTTAATAAGGAAACTTCACATGTTAGAAATCCATCAAAGGGGGTAAGATTTATTTTGTTATTAGGCATAGTATATGGGACAATTGAGCTAGAAATGTTTTTTTTTTTTTTTTTTTAGAAATGTTTTCTGACCTTCTAGAAGGTCCTGGTAAAACAGGAAGCTTCTTTGAATTCAGCCATTTTTCTGGGAGGAAGATGATCCTTGGCAAGGGGAAAAGTGAGAAGGAACAGAACCTTGTCTGAGTGACACTTGCCTCACACATCCTGGAGGCGTGGCATGTTCTGTCCTGTCTCCATTTCTCACCTCCTTTCAGAAGCAAAATACTGTCCGTGCTTTCGATGGCCCCTTTTTTTCCTCTCAGAATAATTTTAAGGCATCTCTGGGCTGTAGAGAGGGCAACCATGAGAAATTCAGTAAATAGTGGTTTCCATGAACGGAATCAGGGAAAGTCATAAAATGAAAGGAACCCAAACACTGGCGTTAGTGAGGACCATGCAGGAATGCTGGGCTGGCAGTGATGTCGTGGGGATTGTTCTGAACGCAGTCTCCTATCCCCAGAACAAGAGGCAGAGGAAGAGGACGAGGCAAGAGGCGGTTCGGCCCAGGTCGACGGCCAGGTCGTCCACCGAAGTTTATCCGCTTGGAAATAACCAGTGAAAACGGGGAGAAGAGCGATGACGGGACACAGGTACCGGGGAAGGGAAAAGAGCTCCTGGGCGCTCGTTTAGAGGCTGTCCCAGAGCCTGTGTTAGGTGAAACAGGAGTCCATGTGTGCAGTCCTTCGAGTCACAGCTTGCTGTGTGTAAATAAGTCAGAGTGTGATTGGAGAAAGGCAAAAAGGGTGTATTTTTGCTTTCTTTTCTTTTCTATTTGTTGAGACAAGGTCTTGCTCTGTAGCCCAGGCTGGCCTTGAACTCACAGTGACCCTCCGGCCTCAGCCTTCCAGAGTGCTGAGATTACAGGAATGTGTCACCATGTCCAGCTAAAAAAAAGAATGTATTTCAGGTGTTACTTACAACAAAAACTCAGCTTTGCTGCCCTAAAGATTTGAAGTTGACCAGAGCTATTAGAGGGGGATTTTGTTTGTTTAAACTGTTAAAATTACTAATATTCCAGAAGGGTTGTACGCATTTCTCTCCTTTTTTAGTGCTCGGGAATATCTCATGGGTTTTGCATTCTGTACATGTTTACTTAGCTAACTTCCACAGGGAGAATTTTTTTCCTGAGCACCATGTATCCAGCCACTTGAAACTAAGCAGTAGTTGGTTAAGGTGGCACAGACGTGCCGAGCTGCTCTGAAATTGGGGTGGGAGAATGGCTTGAGCCATGGAGTCCAGGAACAGCCTGGGCAGGAGCATCAGATCCCATCTCTTTAGAATGAATATATATATATATATATATATATATATATATATATATATATATATATATATATATATTTTTTTTTTTTTTTTTTTTTTTTTTTTTAAGCAACAGTTCTGAATCTGAGCTAATAGTCATTGCGACACTGAGCTGTAGGTAGGGAAATAATTTCTGGTTGTTACAAATTTCAGGACTTGCTGCATTTTCCAGCAAAGGAGCAGTTCGATGAGGCTGAACCGGCTCCTCTGAACGGGCTGGACCTCCCGGAGCAGACCGCCATCCCCGTCCCTCCGCTCCCACAGGAGGCCCAGGCTTCTCTAGAGCATGAACCGGAAGCTCACACTTTGCACCTGCAGCCGCAGCACGAAGAGAGCGTGGTGCCTGCCCAGAGCACTTTGACGGCGGACGACATGTGCAGGGCCAAACGCATCCGAGTAAGTGGGAGAGCACGCCCCCTACCGGCCGGCCCGTGCTTCACAGGCTTCCGCAGCGCTTTGCGTTCCAGGCTGTTCCTGCCCACTTGGAAATCTTGCATCTGGCCTGTCCATGCTCAAGTCTCCTCGGTTTGCAAGAAGTATTAACGGTTTCTCCATCTCTTGATGTCTTTCTGTCCCTCAGCAGGCTGGCATGGCTGGTCTTAGATCGGATCAATTGAGTAATAACACCCAGTAGCCTGGATTTGGGCAGCCCCTGGACCGTTGTCATTAAAATAGCATAGCTCTCCACGTCTCTGAGCTCTGTGATTGGAAATGCAGAAGTAAATACATGTCATTATAATAACGCTTACTTATCTGGGCTGTGGATTGAGCCCACAGCCGGCTGTACACTTAGGAGGCGCTCTGCCGCTGAGCGCCATCTCAGGTGTAATTCCATGTTTAAGCTAGGCTTAGGTGGGCCTGGTTACAGCTCTCAGGTTAGTAGTGGGTAGCTAACTTTGGTTGTGTGCAGTGTCTAAGGGGAGACCGGCAAGGTCAGTACCTACCAGTGTGCAGGGACCTGTGCCCAAGCTGGTTGGCAGGGGTAGTCTGCACACCCGAGGAGAGCTCAAAGTAAAGCTGTAAGCTTCTCAGAGTACAGTATGTGACGTGTGTCTTGGCTCCCAAGCTTGTAGCCGCAGGACTGCCCTTCAGACGTGTGTCTGTGTGTTAGCGCACAGGCAGCCTGGAGTCTGAGTCAGGGACACGCATGTGTGACGATGGAGTTTTAGGCAACGCTCGTGCTGACGAGAAACGGATGTGAGACCCGTGTCTGCGGCAGCCGGACGTGAGAAGACTGGCCTGTAGGTGGAAGAGAGCTTTTATTACCTTCAGGGGCCTTTCAGTTTCTAGATAGGTGATGCTTTAGCTCACTGTTTCTCTTGGTCATTTAAAGACGATAAGGGAGATGGTACTCAGGGAAGGGCGAGAGGCCAGGTACGGGGGCGCTGTACAGGACCCTGCTTGCTAGGGGTGAGAGCTCTTGGGCTCCTCCCACTTTTGGTCTTGTTTGCCTGGAAGGGACCTTGAAAAACAGTCTAGTCCGTGCCTTCATGAAAGAGTACATTGAAGCGCTCCTCGCCCCATGGCTGCACCCTGGGAACCCTCAGCATTTTCTGTGAGGGTTCTGGAATCTAAACACATGCAATGTTCAGCTCGCTCTATATTCTTTCAAAAGGACATGTAAACATCCTCACTGTAGGCCAGAAACTTTAAATCTATGCATTAATGTCTTCCCATCTATCCTCCTACTTTATTTCCCAGTCTGTACATTTGCACAGTTATCTTTTCTGCTTTGGCCATTCTGATATTTTCCTAGGTCCAGAGAAATGCTTGCTGGATTTACAATTTTTTTGAAGGAAAAAAACCCCTAAAACTCGCACATGTAGTGAAGATGTGCAGGTGTGGTCTAGCTGTAAGTGCGCTTGGACTCTTGAAGGCTTGGGGTCCTGGTTTCTGTGTAAGATTCTTTGTGTCAAAGCACAGGCCACGTGCCCGTGACTTTCGAAGGCCCGCCTTGGTTGAGCTGTCTTGCTTTTTCCTATCACACATCCTAAAATGTAGGGCTATGCATTTTTTCTGTCTTTTTTTTTTTTAATCCAGATGGGTAATGACCAACTGAAGGGAGGTCTTCCAGTCCTATTGGTAATGTAACTATTTTTCTCTCCTCTAATGCTGCCTGCTCAGTTGGAGCTGCAGGTAGGTTTGTTTCCTGTGTTTCACATAACAGATTGTTAAAGTGTTTGCCTGCCCTGCTCTTCTTCGCAACCTGTGTTTACTAAATCCTGGTGGAAACCACAATTTGGTTGCTACAGTAGATTCAAATTAATGAATAGTGGTAATTTACTTGTGCATAAATCAGTGAGTGAGTTGTGGGTGCAAGATTCCTCTGTACAAAATGAAGGGTAGGACTAAGTGATCTCCAAGGTCCCTTCCACCTGTAAAAGAATGTGAGTGACTTATGGAAGGGTGATGAGTTCTAACTGTGTCTGAAGCACTGTTACCCAGGAGAACTGTCCACTGGGCCATGTCTGTCTCTAAGAGTTTACAGTCTGAGCGCAGAGTCAGTACCAACATATGGTGGTGTACAGTTACGGGATAAATTGCCCTAGGACAATGATGGCAAACCTGTTAGAGACCGAGTGTGCAGATTGCAACGCAAAACCCACTTATCTGCGGGCAACACTGCAATCAGAATATGGAGGTTTTAGTGTAGAAAACGAAGCGGTAGCCATGCTTGGCTGCTGGTGCAGCTTGGCTCGTTTGCCAACAGAGAGGCCTCAGTGTGTCTTCTGTGACACGTGTGCCAAAGGTTTGCCATCACTGCTCAAGGCAGTGGAAGAAAGACCAAAGAAAGATGGAGGAAGCAGGAAGAAATTTGTGGGCGAAGAGAGGAAAGAGTCTCTTGAAGGGGGACCATTCTGGTGGAGGTGGACAGAGGATCAGAGGCATAGAAACGAGTTGGTGGTGATGGAGCAGTGTGCATGCTAGCTTACCTAAGCTGCAGGCGGCAGGCAAAGGAGAGTGGAGAATGAGGTGTGTCGGCCAGGGCTAAGCTGCCTAAGACTTTGAAAGTTGGGCAGAAAACAGGACAAAGAAAAGTTGCTTTTTAAAAATTAACAACAACAACTCCAAACCAACAAACAAGCATTGATCATTTTGTTTCCTTTTAGTCTCAGGATCAAAATAGCATGAAAACTGACCAGTTGTGTAGGTACCTTTAGTGCAAGCTTTAGAAACATTTCAGAAATACCAGGTCATTGCAGGGTGAGTCACAGAACCCAGCAATCATACCTCGTCGTACTTAGAGCAGCCAGTGTACCAGGTAGTGTGGTGAGCTGGCTGGCCGACTGCACTCCGAGACCAGAAGAGCTATGACAGCTCTCCGTCATGTACCCCATTTGTTATGACTCCCCTTCGTGGGTGGACCAGATATGACTGCACTGCAGAAGCTATCTGAGAATTGGTCTGCATGTGGGCCAAGGGGTGGGACAGATCCAGCACTTTTACTACCTTGTAATATGGGTGCCATTAGCTCAAAGAAGTACCGGCTGCTTCTTGAGCACTTAGACAGTGTTCAGGGCTCCATGGAAATTAAAGAGATAAGAACTGTCAGTAGAACTAAGGAAGTGCAGCCAGGTGGCTGCTTGGTTTAAATCAAGTGTCTGAAAATACTCATGCTAATCAGAAATGACAGACCGCTGATTTATATAATGAGCCAGAGCAACGCCAAATCTGGATTTGGCACCCAAGGAGAAGTGGAATCCTCACTGGGGTTGTCATCAAATGTTGGGTACTGTGTCCATCTTTGGGAATATGACTGGAGTCAGACAAAGGAAGTGACCCTGACATGGCAGGCTCGCTCAGAATCTTGAGTCATCTCTGAACCTCAGAATAGCATCTGTTTTTCTGGCATCTTCCCATAAAGTTTGAAAAGAGGCAGAAGACTAAGAGCTCTTATGTCAAATAAGTGTGTGTACACTCAGAATGAAAAGATGAGGTGACCACTAGGGAGCGTGAGGAGGCGCAACTAAGCTCTGTGGGTGATTTGAAAAGGTCTATTCTTTAAAATCTTTGTAGATGCCATAGGAAAGAAGCCCGACATTTGTGAACTATATTAATTTTCAACCTTGTATTGGGCACTTGAATCAATTTTAAAGGATCTAGACACAAAAGAGAATAAAATACGATACCCACATCCCCATACCCCCAAATGACCCCTAGTCAACTTGGGAGGACATCAGAATTAATCTCACCCTACTCAAGATAAGCAAGTCGGTAGCATCATAAAATACATCTCCTATCCCTGTTGCCTGAGAAAGAAGCTTTCTGTTCTAGCTTTCTGTTCTATCAAATGAATTATTTATAGTAAATAAAAAAAGAAATATTTTACATTAAATTGAAGTTAGAAGTTGCTGCTAAGTAAGGATTAAAGAGCGGTTCACTGGATTTTCTTCATTACAAATATAATGCATTCAGATCCCCATTAATTCTTCAATGACAATGATTTTCTAGTTACCCAAGGGCACATTCACAGGTATACTTTTTGGAGGATTTCTCTCCCCTCAGAGGTAACTAGAACCTTCCTTTGGTGTTTGAACAACTGTTGAATGAGTCCTCATTACAGCATAACTAAATACTGATTTCTGTATTCTCCATGTGAAAGGTGATTTTGTAGATTGGCTCTCCATGGAGCATGGGTTGTTTTTCCTGTGGTCGTGATTGACTTGCCTTGAGCATCTACCTTTTCTCACTTGGGATTCCCTCTCACACTTGCATGAATTCACAGGAGAGCTAGTCAGCTTTCGAAGTGCAATCTGTGATTAAAAAAGAAAAAAAAGAAAAGCAAAATTGTGCTGTCTGGACAGGAAACAGCGATAAGCTTAGCTTTGTTAGCATGGCATTCTAACCAGCAGAACTGACGAGCTGGCTGCCTTGGGAATGCGTCCTCTGGATTTCTCAGTGGGAAGCACTGCAGTGCGTGTCGTTCGTTTAGGATATGTACTCATGTGTCATGTCTCATGAGCAAACACATTCACGTAAAGGAAGCGAATTCATTTTCATTTCTTAAATTGAGATCTTTGATTCATACGGTGAAAAATTCACTGCGTGTGTGTATGTGCGTGTGTGTGTAGGGTTTACTGGGGATGGGACCCAGGGCCTGTGCATGGTAGGCCCACCCTCAAGCTTTTTAAACACTGCTTTCATGATTCTGAGGTTGTGCTCCTGTCATCACTATAAAGACACTGCTATGTGTGTATGTATATGCATACATTTGTATTATGATTTCAGAATATTTTCATTTCCCCTCAGAGAAACCCCATATCCATTTTCTTCTCCAGCCCCACTCCTGGAAGGACTAACTGTACTTCACTTCCTTTATTATTCTTTTCTGTTAAGTGTTTTAATTAAGCTTTTTTACTTTAATCAAGGACTTCAGGGAGTCATACCTGGCCGCCGTGGCACCTTCTTCCATGCACGAGTGGCTTCACGGTCTTTCCTCCAAACCTCCAGTTTTAGTGCTCTTCCCTCGGGGATTTGGTTTCCATCCCAGTCTTCCATTGAGAACACCCTCTTGAATGTTACATTCTTTTGAAAGAAAACATACATACGTAAACATAAAATGAAGCACACGCGGTGTGTCATTTCAAGATGCTCTTTGGGGATGACTGCACCGCCCACCTGTCCCCTGCGGGGTCTCCTCACCCCCGTGTGTCCTGGAGCGGCCTTCTCGGGGCTCTGCGATCGCCGGGAGCACCCTCTTTCCCCGTGGCAGTGCGAGCCCCTTGCTCTCTCCGTGTCCTCACTCCAGCGCCGTGTTTGTGTATGTCTTTCAGAATGCAGCTCTCCAGCATCTGTTTATTCGGAAGTCCTTCCGGCCTTTTAAATGTTTGCAGTGTGGGAAGGCCTTCCGGGAAAAGGACAAACTGGACCAACACTTGCGCTTCCATGGGCGGGAGGGAAACTGCCCGTTGACCTGTGATCTGTGTAACAAGGGCTTCATCAGCAGCGCCTCCTTGGAGAGCCACATGAAGCTCCATTCGGACCAGAAGACTTACTCTTGCATTTTTTGCCCAGAATCCTTTGACCGCCTTGATTTGTTGAAAGATCATGTGGCCATTCATGTCAGTGATGGCTATTTCACCTGCCCAACTTGTAAGAAACGGTTCCCAGATTTTATTCAGGTGAGTGTCTGCTGCCGAGACGCCTGTCTGTGCCCTTCTTCTGCTGAAAGAAACCGTTTTTGGAAAGTTGAAACTGCCTAGCACCTACATTTTCAATTCTTCTTTGAGATGACTTTATAATTGAGAAACCATATTTTTTCTTAAATTACTTTTGGAAGACAGGAGTATGATGACCCTTCATTGTCCAGATCAGATATTGATATTTAAACATTTAAGTTACATTACAAGTAATATACACCCAGACTTGGTTGTAACTTTTAAAAGTCTTATCAAAATCTTTCTCAATATCCATTGACAGTAAAATTTAGAGTTTGTAGAAGACATACTCCTACTTCTGGGGCTGCAAACGTCTCCCTGTCTCTCTGGTTTTCTATCTTGCTTTACTAAGATCATGCATTTTGGAAGGAAACATAAGAAACTTGGTATATAATACACTTTGAATCAAGCGCTGGCTGCCTCCCTGATTGTATGCTGTCTGTTGGAGCAAACTGGGTGAAATTAAATTCTAAAATATTCATAATTTCATTAGACATTAAGTGTTAATAATTTTATATGCTAGTTAGTGAAAATTTAATGTCTTATAAAATACTTAAAATTGTTTTTTTTTTGGTCTTTTTCGAGACAGGGTTTTCTATGCAGTTCAGTGGTCTTGAACTTCCTTTTAGCCCAGGCAGAACTCACAGTGATCCTTCTGCCTCAGCCTTCTGAGTGCTGGGATTACAGGTGTGCGCCACCACACTTGGCTTTAAAAAATTATCAAAGTGAAAGAAGCTAGGATTTAATAGTAACTTGCTAGTGTTGTGAGCCCTGTAAGTTTTCTTGCTTCACACAGACAAGAAGAAAGGTTGCTAAGGCAGAATTTAATGATAAAAGAACTCCAAAAACAGTGAAGCAAACTGTTTTTAAAGAAGTAATTTGATATAACTCTTTGGCTTCCGTCCACAGTCCTTTTTCATAGTTCTTTTTGGATTGTTATGGCTAAAAAGAGTTTGGAGCAATATTCCTTTTATTGTGGGGAGGGTTGGTTAGGAATTGACCTCAGGATGAAGCTTAATTTTTTTATTCAAGTTAAGTTACCTAAACATAAAGGAAATAGTCCCAGTTAGGGGGAAATGATGTCACGTATTGTCTCATCACCATGTTTGGGTAATGTTCTCTACATTGTTTGGCTCATGTCTTTGATTCTTCAAAACCTGCTTCTGTTCTGGTTTTGGTGCTGGGGATCAAACCCAGGACCCTGGGGCTTCTAGGTGAGCTCTTTGCTACTTGGGCTGCCCCCAGCCCGCCTTTATTAGAAGAGATTAAGTGATCGGTTATTACAAGGGGATGAGTTGCTTCTATACTTGTTGAAGGCAGAAAAAAGTGAGGAAGAATTTTTTTGTCTTCTCATAGATAATATTTAGCAAGATTCATTTAAAGTCATGAGAATCCTTTTAAGATTAAAAAAGTGGGGGGCAGGGATTTCCCTCAGTGACATAAGCACCTGACTGGCAAGTGCAAGATCATGAGTTTGATCCCAGGTGCCAAAAAACAAACAAACAAAACAACAACAAAAACTGATATTTAAGATTTAAAACAAAAAAGATACATGGGTAGCAAGTGGTCTGGCCTTTGATGAAGAAGACATTGCTTCGCCCTCTGACCCAAGGGAGGTAGAGATTTGCAGAGCTTTCTGGCAGCTCGCGTGGTTTCTTTGTGACCGGGACAGTTTTGGAGGCCATCGTCACACCTTCCCCGGGCGGCTGGCCCGGGTTTCCGCAGGTCCACGGTGGTGCGCTGGCGCCCCCTAGCGGAGGCAGCTTCCCCCCTCGGGCGGCCCCTTCTGTGCCCCAGTGCCTGAGTTTCTCCTGTCTTCCCGCCAGGTAAAAAAGCACGTACGCAGCTTCCACTCGGAGAAGATTTACCAGTGCACGGAGTGTGACAAGGCCTTCTGCCGCCCCGACAAGCTGCGCCTGCACATGCTGCGGCATTCGGACCGCAAGGACTTCCTGTGTTCCACCTGCGGGAAGCAGTTCAAGGTAGGTGGCCCAAGCGCGCCCCGCATCGGAGTCCAGCCGCCTGGGGACTGCCCGTGCGTTTCACCCGCTTAGCACCACCGACCAAGAACTGGGATCGAGATATACTTTGCCTGTCCTGTTTGGCTTAGTTATAAAATGAAGGGGACAAACTTAATTTCTCAAACGAATTCAGATTCCCAATAGACTAGTAATGCATATCCTGCAAGAACCCAAATGTGCAGTGACCAGCGCAGCTCACTGCCCGAGGAATTCCTGGGAGACCCATAATTTTCCTGCCCTTCAAGCCAGGCAGTTTTCCTGAGAACTTACTGGGTGTAAGAGTCTGTCATTGGGGCAGCAGGCTTATCACCCGACAGCTGGGAAGCATGAGGAGCATGAGAGACTGAGATCCCTTTGCAGACTGTTAATGATGTCAGGATTAAAATAAAAAATAGTGTGTGTCAGTAACCTGCCTGTAATGTAAGAGAAGCCAAGGAAAATCCTGCAGGAGGCTCAGCGGTAAGAACGGCTTAGATAGATGTGAGAGGCCGGGCCTGGTGGTGCACGCCTGTACTCCCAGCACTTGGGAGGCAGAGGCAGGAGCATCACCATGAGTTCAAGGTCAGCCCCAACTCTGTCTCAAAAAAAAACCAAAGATGTGAGAATAATCGTATAGCATCATTGGGGAATCATGTGATTCTACACAAATATCACTGAGGGACATTGCTGAGCAAGCTTGTAGGTCACACTGTCATAGAAACTGGAAAAGAATCAGAAGCAGATTCTCATGAGGGGAAAACTTGTGTAGAACATGAAGACATTGAAGAAAAATAGAAAGTGATTTTCAGGCTTAAGTTTTGCGGCGTGTGTATTGTAGAACATGATTGCAATGGCTTTCAATGCGTAGCAGCATGATTTAGAGCTGTATAGAGGACTCTAGGATTGGGTTTTCTTCCTGTTCTTTATTTTGGGTGGCACTGAACCCAGAGCTCTGTGTGTGCCAAGCATGGGCTGTAGCCCTACAGGTGACCTATACCCGAAGCCCCATGAACAGATTTATATTAAAAGTTCCCTCTTTGGTGGTCACATTTGACTATCCATCCAGCCTATCCATTCAACATCTTTGGATTATTTTATGCCTGCTACCATTTTATCACCTAGGATAAAGCCAAAATAGCAAACTTTCTGTCTCCATTTTTACCCAATGTATTAGACACAGCTCAGTCAGAGAGCAAAACTTTTATGAATACTACATGAGGAATTTTTTTCTAGGACTAAGAACATAAGTATAGAAGGGCATGAAGAAGTGAGGATCCGAAGGGAAAGCATAGGGGAAGTTACCAGAGCTCTCTCTGAAGCACTGGTCATGGACAAACTACAGCTTGGCTCAGGGCCTGGGGCCCAGGCACCTCCAGGCTGTGGACGTCCGTGGAGCTGCAGTGAGCACTGCGCCTGGGTTTGGCCGGCAGGGCTGGCAGTCGGGGGGAGGCTGCTGACTGCATGGGAGGGAGGGAGGATTAGTGGGGAGCCCCTGGCACCTCCATACCTGACGCTGTCTTCAGGCACAGTGACACTTTGAGCTGTTGGGGTGGTGCCTGCTTTGTTCCTGCCTTCCAGTCTGGTGTGTGTTTCTCTGGGGAAGGGCTTCTATTTAAACACTGTCTGAATTAGCTGAGTTGACATTACCATCAGTGCATACTTTTCTTTGTTTGGCTGGGTTGTTGTGCATATTTTCAAAGATAGTAGCCAGAGTGAGTTTTCTAGAGAACAGGTCTGACACCATGGCCCTTCTGAAGAAGCTTCTTATCGCCACTGTTGTAGGCCCTGGTACTTATCACATAGAGGACACCATGGGACAGTGGTGGTGAACCTATTAGAGCTCCAGTGATACGATCAGCCCCCTGCAGCCCAGGTGCCTTAGGTTCCTGCCACCGCTGTACGATCTGGCTCCTGATGGCCTCTCTAGTTCTCACTCCTGCTCTGCACCTGGCTGTACAGAGTCGCTTGGCTCCACTGCAGTGTCTCTCCTGGGCCCGTTCATTGGATTTCACTCCTTCCCATCCCTGGTTCGATGTGAAGTTCCAGACTCTTGTATCATTTCACCTGTCTAGTGTCATTTTCCCTGGGGCATCTCCCAGTCCCTGGGTTAAGCACTGCTCCTGGGAATTCCTATAGCACCTTTTGCTGGTGACCCCATCATGTAGTAGCACTTAGGGTAGCAATTGTCTGTCCTGCTAAATTGTATATATAAAAGACAAGGCAGGACTGTCTAGCAGTAGGGAATGCACACTTCAATTGGTTAATCAGACATCAACTATATTATTGATATTATAATAGAGGAAAAGATGATTTGTTAAGAGAGATATTAACTCTGATTTGAGTATAGGGGTGACTTCGTAGATAATAGATAAAATGACACAGTGAGACTTTGCTTTTCCTGGGGGGGGGTTTGAACCCAGGGCCCTGTGCGTGCTAGAAAAGCACTCTACTGCGGAACCATCCCCACCCAAGGCGATACTAACTCTTGAATTCACTAAAGGATAGGGAAGAGTTTGCCAGCTAGAGACAGGGAGGAAGATATCTTTAGCAGAGGGAGCTTCAGAGATCATAGTGATGCCTGGTTCAGGAGGTGAAATAGTGGAGGCAGAGTGGGTGGGGCATGGAAGGGCCAGTGGTCAGATAAAGCCAGGGAGGTGGTTAGGCCCACATACAATGCTAAGTAATTAGATTCCTAGTGACAGGAGCCAGAGGCCTAAACTCAGGAAGAGCCAGGGGTGGGAGAAAGGGGTTCATAGTGAAGTTCTCGAGTCTATGTGGAAAATGAAGGGTGGAGGGTGAGGAACTGAGATCTGTAGTTTGGGAACACTGCCGATACCAGACAGAGGAGAGAGTGGGTAATTGGTGAATCCAGTTTTGAGGTGCTGGGTGGGAAGACCTGTGGATTTGGCATTCCAATGAACATACACATCGCAGTATGCAGGCTGTGATTCAGTATTAGACCTAGGCTTGAGATTTCAGAAATGATTCAATTAAGGTGAATTGGTCTGCTTGAAGGGGAAAATTAGTGAATTATGATAGTCAAAAAAACACAGAGTAGAAAAGTGACAGTTTTTTAAAAATCTTTATCTCTACAGATATTGTTTTTTGCTATTTAGGTTATTAAACCAGATTTTTATTGCAAACTAAGAAACTGAATATTCTTTCCTGGGCATTCCGGGAACCAGGGCCAGTGGGATAGGAAGAAAGAGTAGCTGCATGCATTGTGGAAGAGGCCGGTGGGTGAGAGGTCCCTCCCCCAGAACTCTGCACCTGGCAGGCACAGTTCCCAGCACGTGGTGGGCACTCCAGCAATATTTGTTAAATAAGTGAGCTAAAAGCTGAAATGCTTACACAGAGCCTCTGTATGAAAAGCCTCTGTATGAAACTAGTCTTGTAGAAGGCTTCCAAGTCTTTAGCACGTGAATGGCAGTTTAGTGGTATTTCCAAGAGCAGTGAGCCCCCAGTGGATGGCGTCCAGGGCCTGGTGCATGCCAGGTGAGCACTGTCCCACCGAGCCACACCCCTTTTGAATTTGTTTCATTCGGGATGGGTTCTGCCGAGTGTTCTAAGGATTCACATCAGCATGGATTATTGTATTATCCAAGCAGGACACAGTTGGACGTAGGGACACTTGCTGGCACGCTCCATCTGTAGTGGACACAAGTGCTGAAGTATCTAAATCCATGATGCAGGAGACTTGAGAGAGGCTCGCTTGAGTTCGCTTGGAATTTTGGCGGATATCATTGTGTTTACTGTAACACAGGAATCGAGCACACAGGGCTTTGTAAATCCAGTGTCACTCGTTATCAGTGTGTCTTACACCAAATTTATTCTGGGTGCCCTTGGATCTTGTCCACAGAAATGCAAAGTCTTTCTTTAAAGGAGAAATCAGTGCCCTTCATATTTAAACCCAGGCTGCGGGAAGGTGGCTGTGATTCCGCTCCTCTGCACATGTCCTTCAATCTCCGCACTCTGGAAACTTGAGTGCCTCTCCCTGGGCTATGGCAACTGCTACTTGGTCTTGATTTTTAAAAATTGTCCCTTGGGTTAAAATTTTCTATCCCCTTTTCAAAAACTGTCTCCAAACAGCGAAAAGACAAACTTCGGGAACACATGCAAAGGATGCACAATCCTGAGAGGGAGGCCAAGAAAGCCGACCGCATCAGCCGCTCCAAGACCTTCAAACCTCGGATCACGTCCACCGACTACGACAGCTTCACGTTCAAGTGCCGCCTGTGCATGATGGGCTTCCGGCGCCGGGGCATGCTGGTCAGTGCCTCCGGAGGCTCCCCACTTCCGCCCGCCGCAGTGTGCGCTGTGCCCATTACACGCGTCAGTAGGTTCGCTCAGTATCTGGAGGAGCATCCAGCAAACAGTCCCCCACTTAGAGCCTCTCTTTTCCAATCTACCTTTGCCCTCCTGTGTCGCTTTTCAGGTAACCTGTGGAAAGAGATCATTTCCTGCCCGTTTTGTTTGTTTTTGGTGCTAGAGATGAAATCTAGAGCCTTGCATACCCTAAGCACATTCTCTTAAGCCGCAACCCCAGCCCTCTGCCACTTTTCATTATTACTTTTGTTTTTCTTCCCTTTTTTTTTTTTTTTTTTTTTTTTTTTTTTTTTTTTTTTTTTTTTTTTTTTTTTTGGCTCTGGGGATCGAACTCACAACCTCGTGCTTGCCAGGCAGGTGCTGAAGCCACTGAGCCAAACCCCTGGCCCCATCTTTACTCTTAAGCTAAGTCTTTCTGCTCCTGTTTTACTTCCCACCTTTCTTTTCTGATAAGGTCTACATCTTCTCTCTGTTAATGATTCTTTTTCTCAGTTAGGAAATAGCAGTAGAAGAGAACTTTCCCTCCAACTGGTGGTGTGGTTCCAGGTCAGTGGAAGCCTCAGGGCACCCAGTTCACTGACTTCCTCTGACTTTGTTACAATTGCAAAGTGTGTGTCTTCTAAGAACTAGAAAGGCACAGAACAAGATTTAAAATTCAGGACCTTACTTTGTGTCTCATTCAGTGCTCTCAGTCAGACTCAGGTACTAAATAATGAAGGACAGTTTAAGTCAGGAGAATTCACCCAAGCAATTCCATGAGTGTGATTTTCCTTTTTCCAAGTGTAGTTCTTCCCGGCAAAGACTGTCGGTGGGATCCACTGAGACCCACGTCCCCTTTGCTTCTGTGCTGACTTTCTTTCAGCGCCCGTCTCTAGGCAAACGCCTCCATCCTCCTCTGGGGGCGCTGTGGCACTCATTTGTTTGTTTCTTTTCCCATCCTAGGTCAATCACTTATCCAAGAGGCATCCAGACATGAAGATAGAGGAGGTGCCGGAGTTAACTCTGCCCATCATAAAGCCCAACCGGGATTACTTCTGTCAGTACTGCGATAAGGTAAGAGCACCTGGCCATGGGCGCTGCCTGGGAAGCCTGGGTGGAGCCAGTCCCTGCGCGTGGGTGACTGTGCAGAGGTCCTGCAGTTCCTCTGAACGCGTGGTTCCCTGCCTTGCCTTACATTAACATGCAGGCAGAAGGGAGTAGACACGCAGCCCCTTTCAGTGTTTTGTCTCTTTTATTTGTTGCCTTTGTTTTTCATATTGTCCCTTCTTCAATGCTTTTTTTTAAAGAGATGTATTACCAAGAGCCTCTTATGTGAATTTATTTTAAATTCCTAAGCTGTAAAATGAGTATTTATCACTTTACTTGTAAAGTATGTGGTAGATTTGGAGTTTCCAGAGGATTGAGCAGGCCGTAAAAAAGCTTTATGGTGGTGGAGTACTCTACTTGTATTATTCCATTCTTTTTTTGTGTGAAGTTACAAGAAAGACAGAAAATACTGTATTGTTCCCATGTAGGAATGCCTCCTTATGTAATATATCAATGTCGGCTTAAAAGTAAGCGATTGAGTGATTTGTAAGGATGTTTTTAGCATAGAATCCTCACTAAGGCCACTAGTGGCTATTTACCTTACCACTTGAAAGATCTTTGGTTCCTAGGACTGTATTATGTATATCATATAAGAGCTTTTACAGGCAGATAAAAGGATAAACTGGCCTTACAAACAATTCTTTTTTTATATATGCTTCCCTTTTATTTTATTTATTTATTTTTGGGGGTACTGGGGATTGAACTCACGACTGTGCTCTTGCAAGGCAGGCACTTAAATCCCCAGCCCTGTATGTGTTTACGTTTTAAAATTTTAGGGAAAAGGTATGTTTGCAGTTACTGTCTTAGTTATATGCACAAAATTGAAGGGAGATACTTAGCATTATCTGTATTATCTTTGATTTTATTCTAATCTGTAGGTAATCCATATTGTCCTTCAATAAATTGGTTAATATCTTTTTACCCCCTTGGGCTACATCAATATTCTCTCTCATTTCCTTAGAATGAAGTTGTTAGTTTGCCTTAAGAGAAAGTGGGGCAGTCCATGTACTGTTTCCATGGCACAGTGTTTGAACTTGCAGGTTTATAAAAGCGCCAGCAAGCGGAAAGCCCATATTCTGAAGAACCATCCAGGAGCTGAGCTCCCACCAAGCATCCGGAAACTGCGACCGGCAGGCCCCGGGGAGCCAGACCCCATGCTCAGCACCCACACCCAGCTCACGGGCACCATCGCCACCCCACCCGTGTGCTGCCCACACTGCTCCAAGCAGTACAGCAGCAAGGTGAGGCCCAGGCTCCCGACCACGGGCCGCAGCAGGGCCTCCGGTTGGGGCGTCTTGAGGGCAGACGGCTTCTCATCCACATGGCTGGGTGGCTTCTTTGAATTGATGGGGGGTTAAAAGAGATACCCCAGCCCCTCTAAGTAGGGACAATGGCAAAGAAAATGAAGACAGTATTGTGGACTCCTCAGAATGAGTGCTACCTAGCCTGTGACTCTTCTCCTTTGCCTTTGGCTTGGTGAGGGCAGGAACTAAAATGGTCATCCCCGAAACAGGGTGGTTGTTGCTGTGGGCAATTGTGACTGCCTATTATAGGTGTCACTGGGGGGGAGGGATGCTGTAAGGTTTTGGACCTTACCAGGGTGGTTGTTGCTGTGAGCGAGTGTGACTGCCTATTATAGGTGTCACTGGGTGGGGAGGGATGCTGTAAGGTTTTGAACCTTACCAGCTGCCGTAGGAGCGGGTGAGACTTTACTCCCCCCACCTATGATACTTTGGGAAATGTAGGAATATGTTTGGGATCGTTCTAATTTTTAATTTTAATTAATTAACTTAAGAGGTGAAGTCTTACTGTGTTGTGCAATTTGGTCTGGACTCCTGGGCTCAAACAGTTCTCTTGCCTCAGCCTCCCAAGTAACTGAGACTATAGGTGTGCACCACCCTGTCCAACAGATTTACCTATGTATTGATTTAGCAGTGCTGGATCTGACTCAGGGCTTTGCATATGCCAGGCAAACACTTTACCACTGAGCTACATCCCCAGCACTGATTCCTTATTTTTTTAAGACACAAAATAAAGAGCCGGGCATGTAATCCCAACACTTGGGAGGCTGAGGTAGGAGGATTGCTGCAAGATTGAGACCAGCCTGGGCTACAAAGTGAGCTCAAGGCCAGCCTGAACTGCATAGCGAGACCCTGACCCAAAAAGATAAAACAAAACAAAACAAAACAAAACAAAACAAAACAAAGCAAAACAACACAACCCACAAAAAATAACCTGATCTCTGGAAGATTGAAAATAATTAATTTCAGTTACTATTCCTGGTCTTGCCTTAACTTTTCAGACCAAGATGGTCCAGCATATTCGAAAGAAGCACCCTGAGTACGCCCAGCTCCCCAACACCATCCACACTCTGCTAACGACTGCTGTGATCAGCGCCACCCCGGCTGTGTTAACGACAGACAGCGCCACTGGAGAGACTGGTGGTGAGCGTGTGATGAGGAGGAGGGTTTGTTCCCCATTCCTGTCCCCCTGTCTGTGCCGGCCGGATCTGTGCACCCCGAAGTCCTGTCAGCCTTGGGATTTAAATGGCCGCAGAGGGAGCCCACTTTCCTTCAGTTTGCCACACAGGCGTTATGGTTGTGACTGGTTCCTGGTCAGTGCTTTCCAAATTCTCTGTCAAAGGCATAGAGCAAGAGATTTTCGGTGTCGCCTCTGTGCTGTGATATTGTCAGAACCTCTAGGGCAGCTCCACGGAGTCGGGCGGCCACCCAGTGCTAATGTGCAGTTGCCGATCCACTGGTGTGATCAATTAAATGTTAGTAGCCGCCAGCTACCCATGGCAGTGCTACCAGCTAATCCCGTATCCTGCGTGACTTTTCCAGACAACAGACCTGCTGACCCAAGCGATGACAGAGCTCTCTCAGACCTTAACAACAGACTACCGGACACCACAGGGGGACTACCAGAGGATTCAGTACATCCCCGTGTCTCAGTCCACGTCCGGCCTCCAGCAGCCTCAGCATATACAGCTTCAAGTGGTGCAGGTGGCCCCGGTACGGTGTGACGTTCCTTTCTCTTTACCTTTGCGCTGTCGTTCGCCGAGATGGGAAGGGGCTCTGCATGGTATGCTTCTGCGCAGCGGCTCTGAGGGCCTGGCGTCTGAAATGCCACCTCCGCCTCCCTTGCCAGGCTGACAAGTCTCTTCCGCCCAGGATCCAGTGCGTGCAGTCGTCCTGCGCTGCTGCACAAGTGCCAGCAGCACCTCTTTCGGAGCCTCGCCCTTTGGTAGCCTGACTACTGGATGATGAGCCAGCTTGATAAACCCTTAGCCGGGCATCAAACGACTAGTATCAGTGAGAAGTTATAAAGAATAATTTTGATTTATTTCCTATCAGTACCTTTTTAGTACAGAGGTACAATAACTATGTTCTGTTTCCAGATTATGAATAGCTCATTCTCACTGATTGGAGACCTATAAAAAGGAATGCTCCCAGGACTATCTTTCGTTTAATTATGCTCTGGAGAAGTATATTCAAGACATAAATGAACAAACCTGTTGCTTTGAAATAATTTTGCCTAAAAAAATGAATTTGTGAAAAAAATGAATGTTAATTTAAACTAACATTATTTTAAACGGACAGAAATTAGGAGTTGTCCCTGTTGGGAGTTGATCATTC
Source organism: Dolichotis patagonum (assembly GCA_004027295.1). Taxonomy (NCBI): domain Eukaryota; kingdom Metazoa; phylum Chordata; class Mammalia; order Rodentia; family Caviidae; genus Dolichotis; species Dolichotis patagonum. The sequence goes on along the minus strand of PVJX010016676.1, from coordinate 19,087 downwards.
TGTCTTGTTTTCTGTTCCTTTTTTTTTTTTTTGGTACCTGGGATTGAGCTCAGAACCTTGCGCTTGCCAAGCAGGTGCTTGTGCCACTGAGCTGAATCCCCAGCCCTCTGTCTTTTTCTCTTATGGGAAGGGTCTTAGCTTTCGGCTTTGTGGGGAGCTGCAAGGCTCTGAAGTTGCCTAGAAGCATGATGAAAATGCATGTTGCTCTAGAGAAAGGGGCCCTGGTTGGCCAGCATTTCAGAGATCTCCATGATATGGACAAGATTAGGGACCATTGTCCTAGTGGGTCACCAGTGACAAACCAAAAACAGATTCTCTGCTTTGATCTCTTAACCGATAAGGTAGAGCGCCATCCAGTCCCGTTGAAATCTGGGGAAGTGATGTGATTCTGCGGGCTTCTGGTGCAGCTTATGTGTACCAGGACAATTTCCTTGTCTCTCTTCCAGAAGGATGCCAGCCTCTTCTTGAGAAGCATGCTTCTTCAGACTGTCTTTCTTTCTCTCTATCTTGGCCAGTTTGGCCTTGGTGTGGGTCCTTGGGGGTGCAGCACCAGGTCTGCAGTTTCCCCCATGCTTGTCTTGTTGTCAGCATATTGAACTTTTTAAAGTATTCAGAATGAATACTGTACTTCTCTAGAGGAGGGTTGGCACATTTTCTATAAATAGATCAGAGCGTAAATAACTTGCACTTCCACTGGCTTCACATCTGGGGCAGCAACTTGATCCCTCCCTGAGGGTGTGGCTTGGGAGGGAGGTGGCAGGGAACAGGTGACTTACCCTGCTGGACTAGCAGTCTCCTGTTTTCTCGCCTGGGGAGTCTGGAGGAATCCAGGGAGCACCTGAGGCTCCTGGGCCTTGTGCAATTGCTTTCTGCTGGCCAGGGATTTTTGGCGGGGATGTGGAGGCTTTAGGGCCTTCACACTGAGCTACATCTGCAGTCCTTTTTAATGTTGAAAAATTGCCCAAGTTGGGCTTGAACCTTTAGTTCTCCTGCCTCAGCACCCTCTCCCCCAGTGCTGGGACCACAGCCCTTGTAGGGACATTGCTTTCCTCTGAACTCTGTCTCCAAAGGATCTCCCTTAACCTCCATCAGCACAGTTTTGGTTTCTGAGTCTGGTTTTCTCCCTCCAGGCCACGTCCCCTCACCAGTCTCAGCAGTCCACTGTGGACGTGGGGCAGCTCCACGACCCTCAGACCTACACGCAGCATGCCATCCAGGTGCAGCACATCCAGGTGACCGAGTCTGCGGCCTCTGCCCCTGCGTCATCCCAGGTACGCTGCAGAGAAGTGCGTGTGGCAGCAGGGACCATCACAGGGTCCCGCACATCATCCCTGAGCTCTGAGGTGATGCCGTTCATCGTGGGCACACTGCACTGTCATTAGAGTGCCCTGTCCCAGTGGAACCCTGTGATGCGATGTCCTGGAAGCAGCATTAGCCTTTCTTCCTACTGCAGCTGCTATAGGGGACCCTGACATTACTGGAGTATTACTGTGTAGTACTGTGTTTATATGATTGAATCCGTTTCTGAAATACATAGGGCAGAGTGGGATCTCAGAAGAGGGAGGGAATATGTGTCGTTAGGAAATCAAAATGACACCTTTGAAGACGTGATCTTTGAATTAGGTCTTAAAGCAAGAATAGGGTGTTGACCTAACGTGTGGGGAAGCATTGTGATCTAAATAAGCGCTCAGCGTGATAAAAGAGGGAGATGGGAAGCAGTGGAATATTTATAGGAAATTGTGAGTGGATTCTGTTGGGGACACGAAGTGATGCTCAGAAGGAAAGCTGGAAAGGCAGCGCGGAGTAGGAGTGTGGAGAGCTTTCAATGGCAGACGAGGAGGAAGCTGCTCCACCAGGGGTCTGCCTGTGCCCTTTCCGCTCCCCACCCGGTGGGAGTGTCCGGGCAATGTGGGAGAAACAGTGACACGGGGACGGTTTCCCTTTGGGTTGCAGATTAGCCCTGTGATACTGGCAAGTTAGTTCACCTCTCACTTTTAAAGCACCAATACTTTCAGTCTTACAATTCACATCAGTCTGCTTTATTCCTTCTGTTATTTGTGAGTCCTAGATCTACTGGAGTTTCTCAATTTCCTGCCCTTGTGCCCTCCTTCCCCCTAGGTGGCGGGGCAGCCCTTGAGTCCCTCTGCCCAACAGGTGCAGCAGGGGCTCAGCCCCTCGCATATTCCAGGCAATTCCTCGTCACAAGGGCAGGCCCTGCAGCAGCAGCAGCAGCAGCAGCAGCAGCAACAGCAGCAGCAGCAACAGCAGCAGCAGCAGCAGCAACAGCAGCAGCAGCAGAGCTCCTCGGTACAGCACACTTACCTCCCCAACGCGTGGAACTCCTTCCGCGGCTACTGTGAGTAAGGAGAAGGGGGCCGGCCGTGCAGCCCTGTGTCTTCATCCAGTCAGCTTTATGATGGGCTTTTGGATTACAATATCAACTAGCCATTTTCTTTTTGTTGTTTTGTTTTGTTTTGTCTTTGAGACAAAAGAAGTTTCACTGTGTAGCCCAGGCTGGCCTTGAACTCACAGGGATCCTCCTGCCTGCTACCCGAAGTGCTGGGATTACAGGCGTGCACCACCACGCCCAGCAACTGGGCATTTTCCGCACACTGGTTGCATGTATTTGAGTGAGTTTCATGACACAACTCAAGGCCTTGTTTTGATTTCAGAGAGCCAATATTTTCAGAGACATTAGGTAGTTTTCTAGAGGAAGTGCAGGCAGGCGACTTAAGTAGAACAGATGAATAGAAGATACATTGATGCTAATGGCTCATTTCTTCTACCAGGATTTGTTGAATGCTTCACTGTGTATTCATCACTGTGCTTGACTCAAAGGATACAAAGATTAATATTGATAGTAATACCCAGAGTACCACCAAATAGAAATGCCAGCCAACTTTCATCGTGCTCTTACATATTCCAGGGATGATTCTAAACACATGCATCACCTTCAGCATTTACAAAATCCTACAAGATAAACACAAGTATTTGCAGTTACAGATAAGGCAGTTCAGGTATCACAACTTGTCGAGGGACATAGCCAGTCAGTGGGGGACTGGAACCTAGGGAATCTGGCTTCCGAGTTCACCTCCTTGTGGTACCTCTCTAATGAGACAGTCTTTGTCTAAAACGGATCATCATCTAGCAGAGTAGCTGCATCAATTTGATTCCAAAACCCTCAGTCACTGCTGTGGTTTCAGTATGCAGCGGGCTGCCGGAAGTCAAGTGAGTGGAAATCCTGGCTGGAACCGCAGCCTGTGTATGGACTGGAAACCGTGAGCCGTTTATCATGGAAGACGTGGGAGGGACAGGACTAGAAGTCACAGGCTTCAGTAGTGGCAAGAGAGGAAGAAGGCGCTAAGAGAGGAAGAAGTAATACTGATTTTTCTTCTAGTATTGATTTATTTTGGGGGAAGATCTGTCTGTGTGTTGACTGACCCTTGGCTGTGTCATGTAGATTTGCTATGGAGCCAGGCTAAAGTTCCACATTTAGTTATTTGACCTGTTCACCTAAGTATTGGTGGCTTCAGTGCTAGCCAGGGCCTAGCAAGGAAAAGATCCTCTTACTCACACTGAACACCAGTAGAATTTATGCCCAGTTTAATCCCTATGAAGAAAAGTGGAGTCATGAAGATACTGATGTTGGTAATAGTATGAGTTAGCATTCCAAAATGAAGATTCTGGAACTGAAGTTTTTCTCTTAGGAAAAAATGCCAAAGTTATATAAAAAAGAAAGAATGAAGAGTAGTATAGTAAATCCTCTATTCTCATCATCCAGTTTCAACAGTTAACTCATAGCCAACTTGTCTGAACTCTGTCCTGCCATTCTGTCCCATCCTCCAACTGGATAATAATCCATTGTGTCATTTTCATCCATGCATTTTTAGTATGCGTCTTTAAGAATGTTGGGGTGGGGGTTCTGGGGATCAAGCCTGGGGCCTTGTGCATGCTGACCATGTTCTCTGCCACTGAGCTGCATCTCCAGCCCAAGACTCATTTTTTTAAAATACATCATTATCACAACACATTATCACACCTAAAAATAAATGACAATTCTTTACCTACAAATACGCTTCAAAAATTGGTGAGCATTCATATTTCTGTGATTGTTTCAAAGTTTTAAAAATAGTTGGTTTGTTCAAATTGGGCTCCAAGTTTGGGGTTCTTTTTAATATGTGTTCGCTTTCTCTTATTTCATGTTGCCATTTCCACATTGAAGAAAATGAGTCACTTGTCCTTTAGTTTGTTTCCACGTGCTGGATTTTGCTGGGGCATCCTCACGTCGTTTAACGTACACGTTGTTTCCTGTGGCCTGGCAGTTAGGTCTGCAGGCTTGATCACGATCAGGTTCAGCTTTTTTCCCACAAACTGCCTCAGAGCTGAGGTGTGTACTTCTATCAGGAGGCACATCATTTTTGGTTGTCTGTCTTTTTCATGTTTATTCCTAAGCTCAGTTATTTTATTAGAGAGCTCTTTCATAAGGAAACACTGCTTTTCAAATTATGTGACTTTATAGTCTATCTTGAAATTCTTTGCCTGCTATCGATAAAGGTCTGTGTTTACAGCTGGTTAATGTGTTGAATAAAAACAGTAAGTGAAGCTTCATCTTTAACCAGGGTGATTCCGTATAGGCCACAAGTAGTTTTAAATTTGGCTTTAAATAGTCTTGCTTGGTGGCAAGTTAATGGTCCCACTAACATAAAATGAATAAATTTTAAATGGATAGTAAAGAAATGGCTATCCTGATTTCTGTGTCTTTTCGCAATGACCTCCGGGATTCTATATAAATTTCTGCAAAAAATATGCGGTGTAAAACCTATTGGCAGGTGTGATGCTTCCAGCGCATCTTGTACGGCATGTGCCCAGCCAAACGAGTGTTTTGCTGGGGCCTCTTGGAATTGGCTGTTTTCCCAGGAATCGCAATCTTTTTAATCCAAAGGGCCATTTAGAGACCACGAAGGGGATATTAGGGTGAACTTTGTTTTTAGTTTGGTTTAATAACCGGGTGATGAAATAACATTCATGTTGGATCCAGTTGTGATCACTAAGAACCCGTGGATACATCTGTACCACGAAGTCATGCCTGAGTACAAAAGATAAAAATATTGAGCCAGATAGGTAAATCTTTTTTTTTTTTTTTTTGGTACCGGGGCTGGAACTCACAACCTCGAACTTGCCAGGCAGGTGCTTAAGCCACTGAGCTAAATCCCCGGCCCCGATAGGTAAATCTTTATGATTTATTTCAACATTTAAAAAAAAAAGTGTTAAATATTTGGGTTGGTGGCCATTCAGAAGCCGCGTCTGAGTGGAGTGCGTTATTTCTGATCCTTGGCAGTCTCTTTTCTCAGCCACCTGGTTCTCACGAGAGTCCCTTTCACCCTGCCAAGAAATGACATCACCGTATGACTCTCACAGCAAGTAAACCCACAGGAAGTGTCCAGTGGGGAGCGTGGCACTGGTCAGGTGCACAGTCCTCAGCCTACACTGGCTTGACTTAGGATTTTTTTTTAACTTTACATTGGTACACCCATGTATACCCATTTTGGATTCATTTTTTTCTTCTTATTTTGAGAATCATATTCTTATCTATGTTGCCCAGCCTCCCGGGCTCAAGGGATTCCCCTGCCTTGGCCTGTTGAGTAGCTGCGACTACAGGAGTTCTTCACCATACTTGGCTCTTTTTTGGTTTTTGCTTTCAATACTTTTTTTTTTTTTCCCCGAACTCATGACCTCGTGCTTGCCAGGCAGGTGCTTATGCCGCTGAGCTAAATCTCCAGCCCCAGAGTACGTTTTTTTTTTAATACATTGTTAATTAGCATGATCTACTGTATACTTTATTACAAAATAGACTTTGTTTTAGATTATTTTTCCCAACTATAGGCTAATGCAAGTGTTTTGAGCACATTCAGGCTAGACTAGGTTAAGTATGTTAAATGCACTATATTTCAGTTTAACAATGGATGTATTGTGCTTTACCACCATTGTATGAGTAGAGGAGCATCTGTGTTTGTTTCTAGAACTTATATTAAGTCTTGGATCACTGAAATTTATATATTTCCTTTTTTTCAGCATCTGAGATTCAAATGATGACCCTTCCCCCAGGTCAGTTTGTGATTACCGACAGCGGAGTGGCAGCGCCAGTCACTGCGGGCCAGGTGAAGACGGTCGCTCCGGTAAGCCGCCTCGCCCACATGTGGCGCCCCCTGGGAGCCCCCATCCCAGTTTGGTTTGGGTGGGAGGTCTGTTTTCTGGTGCCTCTCATGGAAGATTCCATGAAAGCTGGGTCTTTATCCTTTTTTGGGAGACTGGGCTTTGGCAAATACTCGGTAAATACCCGCTCAGCTAGTAGCTATAAGCAGTCCCCAGATGCATCTGTGTATGATCAGCTTTTTATGTGCTTCTTGGAGGTATTAGAGTCCTCACCATTACTGATCCTCAGCTGGCCTGGGAAAGAATAATGCAGTGATGATAGAGCTGTTTTAAACAATTCACCCACTCCAGTGTGTGAAACATTGTTGTAAATTATCTCTAGTATTTAACTTGGGAAGATACAATGTTGACTCTGTCTACTGCTTATATTTTTATCTTCACAGGTTTATTGTTACCTGCCTCTAGGTTTTTAGAAGACAGTATATAAATTTCAATTAAAAAATATTCTCGGAAAATCCTGTCTCAAAAAGACAAAAAAGAAAAGAAAAGAAAAATACTCTTGGGGCAGGGAGCATGTGCTTAGCATGCAGGAAGCTCTGGGTTCCATCCCCAGTAGCAAAACAAGAAAATAAAAATTGTCTTGGATGAATGAGCTCTGGAGATCTCGTGTACTGCATCATGACTATAGCTAATAATGTATGGTGTACACGAAAATTGCTAAGAGAATAGATCTTAAATATTCTTACCACAAAAAAACAGTAAGTATGTGAGGTGATGGGTTTATCATCTTGATTTAATTACTTTACAGTGCATTGCATATCACGTCGTCACGTTGCGCACCGTAAATGCATATCTCTCTGTCGATTGTAGGGAGGAAAACAGAACAGTACTCTTAAGTGGCTAGGGATTTTTGGGATGTTCCCAGGGGATCATTATTTCCCAGGAGGCCTTAGAGGGAAGCAGGGTAGCAAAATGACTTCAAAAACCTGATTTTCAAAAAAGACATGAAGAATGCACTCATTTCTCAGTATCCCACGTCGTATGAACGAGAAGTAGGGGAGATAGTGCAAATTCACAGTGACATTGTTAAGTCGTTAACGAACATGGTAATATAAAGTGGAATGGTCCCGTTGGCATTGTCGGTGCCTTCTCTGCTGGCAGATGTACTAACTCTGAGTTTGTTTGTTTGGTCCGGAACTCATTTTAGAACCCCATTATGGCCCAGGATATTTCCTGTCCCCTGCACAATGCACTTAAGTACAGCTTTCCTGTATATTTTGGGGAGCTCATGGATTTTCTGCAGCCCACCTGCAGACCCCCTGGGGGTTGGTGGATGCTAGATTGAGAACCCCCTCCCTAGGGCTGGGGATTTAGCTCAGTGGCTTAAGCGCCTGCCTGGCAAGCACGAGTTCGATCCCTGGTACCAAAAAAAAAAAAAAGAGAACCCCCCCCTCCCTACTACAGGAAGATCTGCATGGTGGTAAATCATAATCAGAAAACTGCTTGGTAGGCAACAATTCAGAACAAGTGGACCCAGATAAATCAAATGAGTGTGTGGCTGTGGCCTTGTTTTCTGGACAGTGCTTGGAAAGACGACTGTCTGAGTTTCCCCTGTGACTGCTTTTCTCCCTGTGTACTAGGCAGTTTTGTGTTACTATAACAATATAACATTTGTAATAGGTCTATCTAGCTTGTGGTTTTGCTGATTCCTGTTCACGGTCCAGCAGCCATGCTGCTCTGGGCCTCGGACAAGGCGCACAGCACAGCAGAGGTCATAACAGAGCTGTCTGTTCACCTCATCTACCAGGAGGTACAGAGAGGAGGCAGGAGGGCCCCACTGAGACACTGCCACCCCTTGATAGGACCCTGCAGGGACCAAGCCGTCGACCCGGGGCCGGGGACACTTACTCAATCCATAGCATCTGCTTCTGCAGATGACCAGCCCCACTTTGGACAGATGCATCTTTTCTTTTGAAATGTTCACATGATGAAATGGCCAGCTTGCAGGTCTGTGACGTTTTTATGCTCAGAGGAAAATGAAGAAAACAAAGACAATGCGAGAATCCCCTTAAATTTACTCAGCGCAGGATCTTCCTTTGGGGACAAGGTTTCCTTCTGCCTTTTCGTGCCTCCTTTTGCGTGGTGTTGGGATCAAATACCGGGCCTGGTATGCGAGTCCACCACTGAGCGACACTTCATTTCCCACCCTGTGCTTTTGAGTTAGTTAAAGTGCATATTTGATGGTAGCATATTTTAAATATCTTGACTTGGCAAAATAAAACTTTTGGACCCATTTAGTATTTTTTAATTTTTCTGGTCTGACAAGTTCTAAATCTGGGACTCTTTGATCTTGATTACCTGTTTTAGGGGCCAGATTGACTCTTTCAGGAAACTTTGGTCTTTTGATCCACTTTGTATTCATCTAAACATCTGACTGACAGATTTCTAAATTCAGGTAGAATTTCTGAATTCTTTTTTTTTTTGTGGCGGGGAGGTTGAGACAGGGTCTCACTACGTACTTCAGGCTGGCCTTAAGCTCCCTATGTAGTTCAGGCTGGTCTTGAACTCTTGGCAACCCTCTTGCCTCAGCCTCCTGAGTGCTGAGGGGTATGCCACCATGACCAGCTGCTAAATTCTTAGGAACATTATAGAAGCACATACTGTATTATTGGCCGGTAGATTACATGATGCAAACTTCTGCACCTAAATTTCACTGTATGATTTAGTGACACAGCTAATGTCCTCCCTTGACTTAAGCTTTGTAGCCAGTTACTGCGACTGACCCACGCTCTGTATAGGGGAGGGGTGAAGTATCTCTCGTAGGTGCCTGTCCCAGTCCCAGCGTAACATGTCTTCGGTATTCCCTCCTCCTGGAGCTCCCCTTTTAGGCCCCAGATATTACAGATTCTTCTTTCCCTGCTCTAGGGTCATTATGTGTTGTCAGAAAGTCAACCAGAATTGGAAGAAAAGCAAACTTCTGCCCTCCCCAGTGGGGTCCAGGTCCAGCCGCCCGCACACAGTGATGCCCTGGAGCCCCCACCCAGCAGCCAGCAGCAGTCCACGCAGTACATCATCACGGCCACCGCCAGCGGGAGCGGGAGCAGCGAAGTCCACATCAGTAAACCATAGCTGTCTCCTGGAGCCGTAGTCAGCGCTCGGGTCCTGTCTCTTTTTTGTTTACAAGTTTAAAGCTTCTAACACGTAGACCTCTTTTTAGAATTTGTTACTCACTCAAGAGATTGGAAACTGCAGTTTTGACACCCACACAGCTAGCAGGTTGGGCTTTGCCGAGGTCGTCTTTACCAAATGGACTCCTCTGACCCCAGGGTTTCTGCCGCAGGATGGAAATCTTTCAGGGGAAGGTAGATTTCAGGATGGAGCAGCTTTGCTTTGCTCTTGGGTTGGTTTTTTAACTCACTAAGAAGCCTTACTTTCCCTGTGTGGAAATACTAAGCGGTATATTGTGTTCATACCAAAGGTGGAGACGGGGTGTGCCGAGGGCGCGGTCGCTGGACTCCGGAGTTCTGGCCCTGGCACCAGCGCAGAAGGGGCGTTTCAGGGGCGTGAATTAGGTCAGCGCAGCTTTTTCTTGCGAGTTTGAGTTTACTGGGTAAGAAAATAAAAATGATGAGACAGAGTTTGACAGAGGTATTCAGAAGGAAAAACTGGCATTTAAAAATCTCAGATTGTTGATTTTTTTTTTTTTTTTTTTTTTTTTTTTTTTTTTTTTTTTTTTTTTTTTTTTTTTTTTTTGAGATAGAAGTTTTGCTGTTGCCCAGGCTGGCCCGAAACTTTTGAGCTCAAGGGATCCTTTTGCCTCAGCCTTCCAAGCAGCTGGCACTACAGAGGTGCCACCATGATTTTCAAAACTCTTTTGTGTTGGAAAACTTGCTGGACGGTCAGCAGTGCTTTGCGGGCGCTGGCCTTCAGCACAGCTGGGCAGATCCTAATATTTCTGACAGTTCTCTCTTTGTTACTCCACAAGGGTGGATTCCTCCGAAAGAGAGCAGGTGATATCAGCAGAAATTAAACATGAAAGCTTTTCCTCCCATTCTGTTTGTGGTTGTATTCAGAAAGAAATATTAGTGTATACACACACGCACTGATAGTTCTGAAACTATGTCCTATTTGTGCTTTCAACTGTACCTTTACCTTCTCTTCCTCCTCCCCTCTGTGTGTGTGTGTGTGTGTGTGTGTGTGTGTGTGTGTGTGTGGTCATGAGCCGGTGGGGCTCAAAACCAAGCCTCACACATGCGCTCACCCTGAGCTGGGACTCCAGCACCTACATTAATTCTTGCTCACAGCGTTCAGTGTATTTTAGTACTTTCAATGCTGTCGTAAAATGAACATTCTTTACAGCTGGATGGAAAGGTGGCCTTCCTCATTTCTAAACACTTTCAACTTTAAACATATTGTAACACATCTGGACCTTTTTGTAAGATGACCAGCTTCACACTTATAGGGGGAAATGTGGGGACCATTTATAGTACATGGAAGGGTCTGGAAGCTATCTAAGTCTTTACGGATATTAAAGTGTAAACTGGGAGGGCAGAACGTCTGCTGTGACGCTAGTTTGTCCTGTATGTGTTCCTGGTTGGCAGTCTTGTTTACTATGAATCCAGTGGGGAAAATGCTTCCCTTCTTTTTATTGTACATTCCAATTGTACAAATTGTACACACAGAAAACATTTCAAAAGTCAGTACACATTTGAAAGCTTTTTGTGACATGCATTTTTAGAATAATGTATAGTGAATGTATAGTGAATTTATCACTCCGTATCAGAAAGACTTTTAAATTCCTTTCAAATGAAGGTAACTCATTTATTTTGTTTACCTTTCTGAGTAGAAACTGGTTCTATGAATTAAGAAGTATACTAGCTTATGTATGATTAAAATGCCATTCTGAAAAGGAATCAATTCTTTTAGAGTAACTTTACTAATATGTAGATCTTGCACTTTATTTTTGAGACCTCATTTATATAGTTATCTCTGGAAATTTGGGCACTAAAAGAACTTGAAAAAGTTACCTCAGAAGTTCAGAAACTGAACATGGACCCTGTATCTTTGCTGACATAGAGGTGACACCAATATTTTCAGTGGAAAATACTGTCCCCGAGTCACAGAATGCAGATGGTGGTTCCAGAGTTCCCACAGAGTACTGATTATAAGTAACCTGGTGTCCAGCGGAGAAAGACTTGTGAGGGTGAAGGACACGAGACTTTTCCAAAGGTCCAGTTCTTGTTTTTGTAACTTAAATTTGGCCTAATTATGTTCTTCGTGATTTGAATCGGCAAGAATTTTTCCCCTCTTCTCAGGAATAACTTATTAATTAAAATCAAAATGTGTCACTGAGTAGAACGTTCGTTTTATGTCAGTTATTTCAAGTCTTAGAATACACTAAGGGAAATACTGAGGAAGAGCGTCCCGTTCCCTGCTAAGTGTTTTCCTGCATTGGTCCTCATGTGGTCTCGGTGCAGATCCGGAAGCTAACCTAGCACCCCCAGAGGGCGGCGCCCTGGTTCTGCCCAGTAATGCCACGTTAGGCTCAGGGGTCATGCATGTGAGTGCCAAGGCAAAGGATTTTCACAATGACGTGGGTTGGCGTAGATGGCAGATTATCATCCCTCTTTGAAGAGCCACTGTTGGAAATGCGCAGCCAGTGTGTATATTGTGACCTCTCCCAGGACGCATTGGCGCTGTGGACTTGACTCAGTGCAACGTGCATATTTTGGAGTGGGCTGGGTATAGACTCCACATTTTTATTGTTTGATTTGTACCCAGAGAAACAGTTGTATCATCATGTAAAATTCCTGTTCTTCTGGAAAAACATTTTCTTTGATGTTCTTGAATTCTTTTCTGACCTGGAACTATCCTTTCAGAAAACTCTTAGGATATCTAAGACTAAAAAGAAAAGCACTTCATGAGATGCTAAAGCTGACCCATTGGTTGAAAATGTCGACCCTATCCTTTATTTAAATGTGAACATTTATTGTACATTCAGTGAGTTACAGTGTTAATAGTCTTGTGCTACCCAGCAGGTGTAAAAATTAATAAATATTTTTTTTAATAAGTGTGTTTCTTGTTTGTGTGCTTGAAGCTACAAGATCTGTTGAAATGGTTAAACTTTTTTCTTTTAAAGATTACAACTTTAGGGCTGGGGTATAGCTCAGCAGCACAAGCACTTGCTTGGCAAGTGTGGGGTTGTGAGTTCGATCCCTGGTACAATAAATAAATAAATAAATAAATAATAAATAAATAAATACCTTTTTTCTTGAACTACTAGGGATTGAACCCAGGGCCTTGGCACTAAGCTACATCCCCAGCGCTGTTTTGTTTTGAGACAGGGTCTTGCTAAATTGCCCTTATGGAGGACCACCAGGACAGCTCCTCCTGCAAGAAGTTTGCCTCCATATTGGTTCCCCCTTGACTTACTTCCAGGTACTGACAAAGAGCTGGCTAGGGAAATGCTCTTTCCCCATGACTGGCTTTATGCAGTGCAGATGGGTCCAGCCAAGGTGTGTAGTAGCCGATGTGTAGTAGCCTTTGAAGCAAAGCAACAGATCTGTGTGGAGTCCTGTCTATAACTCCTTCCTCAGTGAGCTAGGCTGAGAGAATGTTGCAGGGTAAAAGGTTAACATACAAAAGTCAATCGCTTTTAAATATCAGCAATAAATAAGAGGAAACAAGTTAAGAATAATTTCATTTATTGTAGCACTCTGACAATGAAATATGTGAGTATACATTATCTGAAATATACAAAGGACACAATAATAAAGCAATCAGTTCTTCTAGGAAGTGGACTAGACACCTCAGGAAAAAATATATATGAATGACATGAAGCATATGAAAAGATGTCCCACATTTTATGTCATGTGCAAATTAAAACAATATTAGATACCATTGCAGACTGTTAGAAGGTCCGCTATCTGGAACAATGATCACACAAAATGCTGGCAAGAATGTAGAGAAACAGGAACTCTCATTTGTTACTTACTAGTGGGAATGCAAAATGGTACAGCCACTTTGAAGGGCAGTCTGGCCTTTATTTAAAGGGAATAAAACAGAACAATAAAAAAATAAGATAGACATCCACAACAGTTAGTATATTGCATATTGTTAACCTCTAAATAGTAGCTCACACTACTGGCTTTGGGCTTGCAAAGTCAAACGATACACATGTTGGGTTATTTCTTTACTTCAGTTGTTATCTCAGCCTGTGTTCCTCTGAATCAGCCAGTTGCTTGGCCTCCTTCCGAGTTTTCCCTGGTCAGTAGGGGCCTGCTGGTGCCCAGGGAGCTACATAGCTTCCTTCCTGGTTCTCCCTGGCTGGCATGGGTGCTGCTGGCACATGGAGAGCTGTGTAGTTCTGGCAGTTTCTTACATAACTAAGCATACTCTTTGTATACATCCCAGGAATCACCCTCTTTGGTGTTTTAAACAAAGAAATTGAGAACTTACTATGTCCACACAAAACCCTGCACATGAGCATTGGTAGCATCTTACCTGTAACTGCCAAATTGCTGGAAGCAATCGGCTGTCTTTCTAGTACAGTTAGAAGGCCTTTCCAGGAAAGTTGAGGGAGCCACTCCCTTCCCTTCATTTACATAAACACAGCACAACCTAAAAGCTGTCCATGTTTAAGTGTAGGAGGTAGAAGTACCTGAAGTGGCAGATCACTGACACCAGTGACAGAAGGCATGGTAGGGACCTGGAGTCACAGATGTCTGACCACAGTGGCTTAGAGGCATCTGACTCATTAAATCCTAGAAGCTGAGTTATCCAGGGTTCTTCTTCCTCCTCCTCCTCCTGAGCACAGCAGTCAGGAGCCCTCGAGCCAACACACCAGCCATGAGCTCGCCCATGGTACAATGTCAGCAACATCAAACCACCACCAGCTCCTTCCCTGAGAACTTCACCACCACAGCTTTCCTGCTACCACGAGTGCCTCTTCCTCTTTTTATTCCTCCACCCTTTTGCCTCCTCCTGCTACCATTCCATGAATTTCAATAAATGTAGCTACTGGCTGTGAGCTACGAGGTGTATGCTTGGCAGTTCTTTTGTTGTTCTGTACAAGAACCTGGGCTGTCTTCTGCCCATTCAACTGTGCACTTCGAGGAGGAGAACAAACTGTGGTGCATCCAGAAAGTGGAGTATTATTCAGTGCTACAGAGAAATGCTCTATCCATGAAAAGGCACGGAGAAAACTTAAATGCATACTAAGTGAAAAAAGCCAATTAAAAAAACTTTGCCTCAGTTTAGAAAGCAGCTTGGAATGATGCATAATATTGTATATGTAGAAAGTTGGTGTGCTCCCTTTGTCCTGCCCCAGATACTACTGTAGAAAATGGGGTAAATACATCCATGGCAAATGCGAACCTCCTAGTGAAGATTATGAATGAAGCAAAGAAGGGTATGTCCTTGCCAGAGGGAGGTGCCTGGGTTTCCAAAAGGCCAGATATTAATTGAGAACAGGTGGAACCAGAGGAAAGTGGTTCTGAAAAAACCAGCTGACAGGTAGGTGTACTGAAGGTGGGTAAGAAAGGCATGGAGCAGAAATAAGAGTTTCATGCCACCACTTGGTCACCTCATCTCAACTTCCCCAGTATAGGGTAAGACTTGGGTCCAAGGATCGCTAAGGTTCTTTTCATCTCTAATTCTATGAATCCGTGGGCTGCAGTGGCCATTCTGGCGGTTTCCTCATCTCTAGAGCGAGGAAACCATGCTTTGGGGGCTGGGACTGAATACCTTTATGGGCAACATCTGTGCAGAGGTGGGTAAACTTCCCTGTGATGGAACTTCAGACTTTAGAGATGCTCTTGGAAAATTTCCAAGAGACTTTTCCCATTTTTTTTTTGTTAAAAAAAACAAAAGAGGCTGGGGATGTAGCTCAGTGATAGAGTGCTTGCCTCGTCCTGAGTTCAATCTCCAATACAACACACACACACACACACAGAAAGGAAAGGAAAGGAAAACTACACAGGAATGGTTCCAACTATTTTCTTCTGAGAAAGGCAAAACTAGCAAAACAAGACAGGCATGGTGATACGTGCCTGTAATTCCAGCACTTGGGAGGCTGGGGCAGGAAGATCACTGAGTTCGAGGCCAGCTTGAACTACATAGTGAGACCCTATGGTCAAAAACACCTCCCTCCAAAAGTAAAACTATGTAGACAGTAAAAAAAAGTAGCCAGGTGTTAGGGTGCAGGCTTGTAATCCCAGCACTCTGGGATAAGATTTAAAAAAATTTTTTTGAGACAAGGTCTTGCTATGTAGCCCAGGCTGGCCTTGAACTCATTATATAGCCTGGGCTGGCCTTGAATTGATGGCAATCCTCCTGCCTCAGCCTCCCCGGTGCTAGGATTACAAGCATGTGCCATCACACCTGGCAAGAAATCTCTACTCGAGGGCTGGGGATGTAGCTCAGTGGTAGAGTGCTTGCCTAGCATGCATAAGGCCCTGAGTTCAATCCTTAGTACCGCTAAAAACAAACAAACAAAAACCAAAAAAACAAAACCCACAAAAAACCCCCAAAAAACTATTTGGGCTGGGGATTTAGCTCAGCGGCACAAGCGCCTGCCTGGCAGGCATGAAGTTGTGAGTTGGATCTCCGGTTCCAAAAAATAAAAAAAACAAAAAAATGATAACTCTCTAATCGCTATGCTAAGTTTTGCTATGAAGCAAAAACTGCTCTAAATAAAATTTTCTCTCAGTACTGAATCCAGAAACTTTTCATTAAGCTACACTCCCAAGTCTTTTTCCTGCTTCTTTTCTTCTCTTTTCACTTGGAAACAGGGTCTTGCTAAATTACTGGATTGCCCAGCCTGGAATTGCACTTGTGAAACTCCTGTCTCCGCCTCCCAGAGAGCTGGGATTACAGGCGAGAAACAGCACTCCTGGCTACCATTCACCGAATCTCAAGAAACGGCGGCGTTGCCTCCACAGTACAATGGGCACTATTCGTGCATAATGCCTGCGGCTGCAGGACCGAGAGAAAGGACAGAAGGTGGTGAGCAAAATGCCCGGAGCAGGGATGCTCTCGGTAAACGTTTGCTACCAGAGCCATGATTTGTGGCCTGGAAACAAAACCGAATCATCGTGCCCTCCAGAAGCTCCTAAACCACTGCAAACGGTCAGCATTCACAGGCCTCGGCGACCGCCTGGCAGCCCAACCTGCGCAGCACCGCCTTCGGCTCCGCCCATCGCCTCCCCGCCCCGCCCCAAACAAGCCCCGCCCAAACTCCCTCTCCCGCCCCAGACCCCGCCTCTTCCGCCGCCGGAGCTCCGAGCGTGCACGCACCCAGACGCCTTCGGGGGCGAGCGCGTCGTGGAGGCTGGGGTAGGGCAGGCGCAGTGGGCCGGGAGCCCCTCTCCCGCCGTCCAGGTGAGGGCGGGCCGGGGGCGGTGAGGGGAAGACGCGAGGAGGGATGGAGGGCGGGAGTGGGTGCGGGCGCTCGCCGCCCCGTGGGCGTGGGAGCGGGCGGCCGGGTGGGAAGGTTAGTGGCAGGCACGCGTGGAGGAGGGGCGGGCGTGGGCTGCGCGGGCGGACGCGTGGGGCCTGGCCGGGCCGGGCCGCGGGCGTGGGGCCTCGGGTCGCGTTGGTGCTCGAGGAGGGTTCCGGAGGGAAGGCCAGCCCGTGGCAGAGGACAGGCCTCCGGGGAAGGGCTCTGTGGTCTTCTGTGAGGAAGTCCAGGACTCTCCGAAACATAGAGCTTCCGGAGCTCAGCTCCTGGCTGGCTGCTTGCTTTTTGCATTCGGAGATCTTATTCAGGACAACACCTGGGCCAAGGGTGTCACTGGCTAAGTGAAATTTAGCTGCATACCCGCGGTGGCTGCAGAAACTTGCGAACAGGTTGTGCACACTGTGTACATAGGTTCACAAAGGACATTCCCTTTGCAGTTGTTAGTCTCTCTCCTGCCAGTTCTGCTAAGAGGACGTTCTTCTAAGCATCAGATTACTTCTGTGTTGTTTTTTTCCCCATCTGTTTTAAATGCTGCTTCTCATGCTGTGTCTTCTCACCTGCCTAAGTTACTTAGGCACCGGGCGTCTTCCGGACACCCTCTTCCCATCATGTGCTGCCAGCTGCGGGCCCCACCCCTTGGGACCGCCCAGCTGCCTTGATCTGGCCCTGATCTTACTGCCGCATCTTTACCTACACCTGAAACCTCTTCAAGAGAACTGGACGTAGTTTTGTGGAAAGGTGTTCATTTTAGTTGTAGTGTTACAAGCGTGCTTTTTACGATTTGAAAGTTTTGGGAGAAGTACCTACATTAAGTGAAATAAATTTAATGGAGATTATTCATTACAGGATTTCAAGATTGGAATTAATAGTAAGGAGGACTTGGCCCAAAGCCTCTTTATTTTACGAATAAGGAAATTGACACCCGGTGGGATAAGATCTGTGTTTTGACTGAGTCCATTTTTTTCTTTCGGTTTTTCTTTCTGTTTAGCCCATGTAGTAGGAGTAGGAGCTAACGGGAAAGGATTTAGTAAGTGTTTGTAGAGGACAGAGTTCAGGCCTCCTGTGGTGGTGCTGCCATTGTGCCGTTTCTTCGCCTCTACACTTGCTTCCAGCCATCAGCTTTGCGAGATGCACGCTGAAAATGTTTCAGGGTATACTTTTCTAGTGGAGATCAGCAGTGTTCGATTTTTATAGGAAGGAGAAAAATAGCAATTTATGTGGTTACTAAGATCAGCCACTGACTTTACTGGTGGTTGTGGCCAGGTGCCTGGAGCCTTCGGAGCTTATGTAGATCAATAAAGCCGTATTAAGAATATTTCTTCTTATGATTTAAATTGAGAGTATATGGAAGAGGTGTTGTGTGTATAATGTTAAGGACATGGATTTGCAGGCAAGCAGCTCTGAGTTTCAGTACTGCCTCTGGGATTCAGCAAATTATTTAGGTGCCTTGTTTTTTGGAGGGAGGAGGCTTTGGTGTTTTGTAGCGCAGGCCGGCCTTGAACTCAACGTGTAGCCCAGGCTGGCCTCAGCGTCCCAAGTGCTGGGACCACAGGCATGCAGCTACTTACCTACTTGTACTCAATTTTACTATCTGTAGAACCAGTGTAGTAAGTACTTTTGAAGGATTAGGTGAGGTTTATGAAAGGTCTAGGACTTAATAGGTCTTCATGAAGTAACTGAGTGGCTGTTAATGTTATGTCTGAGCTTTCCCAGTATGTATGTAGATTTCTGACTTTCTAACAAGAATTAATTGTTAAAACAGCAACTTAAATTATTTGGTATTGGAGAGATTATTGACCTGGAAACTATAAGTTTTCAACTCATCTGCTTATCATTTAGTTTCTGTGTTTCATTTTATGCTTCTGTAAAATGAGAGGACGAAAAAATTTATGAATTTAGGAGTTACTATGGAAGCATTTTGAGAAAAGAACCGTACTAGGGAAGACTTAAAAATTCTACTGGGAATGCAGTGTGCAAATGGCTTACCTTAGGGTAGAAGGATAAGATGTAAGGATTGGAGGTTGAATATTTTCTACAAGAGTGTTAGTATCAACCACATGCCTGAGATTTCTCCTTTCTGCCTCACAATCAGTGCATTTGTCTAGGGTACTGTGGAGGAGCAGCAATGGATTCCTTGGACCATATGCTGACGGACCCTCTGGAGCTCGGGCCGTGTGGAGATGGCCACGGCGCCAGGATTATGGAGGACTGCCTGTTGGGAGGCACCAGGGTGAGCCTGCCCGAAGACCTGCTGGAGGATGTAAGTGATAATGTCAGAAACCTCACTCCTCTGCCAGCTCTGGAGGGAGAACCATTCGCAGTCTGCAAGCTTTCAGTCTTTTGTGATTCTTGTCCTTTTAAAAAAATATTTCAAAAGACTGGGCATGGTGTCATGGGACTGTCATCCCAGCACTCTGGTGCCTGAAGCAGGAGAATTGCCACAAGTTTGAAGCCAGCCTGGGCTACACAGCGAGC
>PVJX010016675.1:0-39826 GCA_004027295.1 Dolichotis patagonum | reverse complement strand
AGTGATATAAACAAGTGATGCTCTTGTTTGGATCTTAAAGTTTTAGTTGAAAGTGGTAAAACCTTTAAGAGGTGGGGTCTCCTGGTAGTGTTAGGTCCTAGGGGATGTGCCTTGAAGGAGATTATGGGGCCTTGATCTCTTCTCTCTTTCAAGTCCCGCTCACAAGGTGAAAGGCTCTGTCAGGAGTTGATACCTACCTCCGTGCCACAAGTTCAAAATAAATGGGAATTTTCACCTGTGATGCTAACACAACTTCTCTTTGTAAGATGATTTCCTCAGTTATTTGTTACTGAAATGGATGAGGGGGAAATGGCTAGAGAAACTCTGAGTGGAGTGTCGCACAGAGAGGGTACATCCAAATCCTGCATTCCGATAGGCAGAAGTCAGTTTCTTTGCGAAATGCAGCTTGAAGCGTTGGATGCTTCCTCAGGCTATGGCTGAAAGATGGAGACCATAGGAGTGATAATGTTGGAGGAATATGACGTTGAATAAGAAAAGTGAAAAGAGTACTGACACAGCTGACACAGTAGAGCTGGTACGGGGGGAAAAAAAGCAACACAGCTTCTCTCTTGGGTTTCAGGTTACCCACAGTCCAACACTGCCAGAGATGCTGCCCCTCAGGAAACACGGAGAAAATTACCAACAAATCAGGGATTCTTGTGAGTGTGGAGTAAGGGAGCATAGAAACATAGATATTGATTTTTCACGCCCTAAGTAGTATCCTCTGGACCCTGAGCCTTCCACACTGTGTCCACTTTATAAGAAAATGAGAGGAGACTGGAAGCTTATGGCAAGGGCTGGCAGCCTGGACAAAGCAAATCCGGACGACCTGTTTTCCCAGAAGGACTTTGGGTGCAGGGAATGGCGTTTTCCTCAGTCATCTCTAGGCTGCGTTCAAGATGTATGGGAATCTGAATAAATTTGGATTTTATTTGAAGAAATTTTGTGGGCCTGACTCGATCTAGAGAACCCTGAAACCTATTTCATCCTGGAGACTTCCAGACTGGAAATGCAAAATGGCCAATTTGAGCATTTTCTTTTCTTTTTTCTTTCTTTCTTTCTTTCTTTCTTTCTTTCTTTCTTTCTTTCTTTCTTTTTCTTCTTCTTCTTCTTCTTCTTCTTCTTCTTCTTCTTCTTCTTCTTCTTCTTTCTTCCTTCTTTCTTTTCTTTTCTTTTCTTTTCTTTTCTTTTCTTTTCTTTTCTTTTCTTTTTGACTTTTTGAGACAGAGTTTAACTCTGTATGTCAGACAAGGCTTTAACTCATATGCAGCCCATGCTGACTTTGAACATGTTGCAATCCTGATCCTCCTGCCTTTGTTTCCTGCATGCTGGGATTACAGGCATGTGCCAGAGTACCCAGCTAATTTGAGTTTATTGACACCATGAGTATTTTAGTCCTTTGGGGGCTGTTGTAACAAAATCTCATAGATTGTGTAGTTCATAAACATAAGGAACTTGCTTTTTGCAGTTCTGAATACTGAGAAATCCAAACCAAGACACTGGCAGATTTGGTATCTAGTGAGAACTTTCTCTTTCATAGATGGTGCCTTTGCCGAATCATTCCATGTTGAAAGACGCAGACAAGCTCTCCCAGGCCCTTTCCTTAAAGGCAAGAACACCCTTCATGAAAGTGGAGCCTCTGGGCCTAAAAGTTCTAGAGGTCCTGCCTTTTAATACTGTAGCTTTGTGGATTTGGTTTCAATATATAAATATTGGGAGGCTACAAACATTTAGGCCATAGTAGTGCGGTAAATTCACATGCTTGTACTTTTCCTAGCCATTAAGGAAGGTAAGAAGGTGATCTTGAGTATTTTTTTAAATCTATTGATCACTTCTAAATCAAAAGCTTTTTTAAAACAGAAAAGAATTCTAGGAAACAGATTGATCTTTACTTTTGGCAAATTAAACTCCTTGAATATTTCACTGGTTTTGATATCTTACAGGAGATCTTCTTTCAAGAAGTAAAATATTTTCGAATCCATTTAAATTCCAAAGAGCATTTTTTCTCAACTGGATGAGATGCAAGTGTTTAAAAACTTAGTTCTATCTTAATTTTAGCAGAAAGCATAGGCAAAATAAAATGATTGGATTAAAATTGGTAGATAACTTTTATTTTTATTGTAAGAAGGGTAATAGAGAGATGATTAAATTGTATAAAAACAGGGTAAAAAGATAACTAGCGATAGAAAAAGAAATGTCTGTCATTCAGATGACTCCTACTAAAGAGGAGATATACCAAATATATTTGAAACATAGATGAAAGAAAAGTAGACTTAGTGAAAATGAAGAGTAAAGAATCAAAGAGAAGTTATCAGGAAAAGGAGGATTTTTATATCACTAGTTCCTTTTTGCATTTAATGTAAAGTAAGAAAAAAGAGGGCTGCCTAAGGCATAGAGCACATTTCTCAGTGTCGCTGTGGAAAAGACCATAGTTGGAAAAAAAAAAAAAAGGATTGAAACATCTTAAGGCAAAGCAAGTATAAGTACCAGGTCCAAATAACTTTGATTCATGACTAAGCACAAGAGAACAGGAAGAACAAAGTCCTGTTTTGAATTAATTGCTTTTGCCATATCTCAGCAGCTGGGGTAAGTATGGAACCTGACTCTTTCAAAGTGGTAAATGATTACCAAAAGGAAATTATCCTTAAATGACTCATGAGAAACATTTCATGGAGGAAAAATGAAATTATAGAACAGACATGCTGTGTGTGTTTTTTTTAATATGGTAAAGTTAGATATTACCTCAAAATGATGTTAAAGGGTGTGGAAATAAGTGGCAGAAAAGGTGTAGGGATAAACCGATCAAAATTAGTTTTAGAATTTGGAAGTGTTTGAGAATGCATAAACTCCAATTGTTTTATTTTTCAAATATAATAGTAGAACCAAAGACTCTAAGCCAGTTCTCTGGACTCCATTCTCACGGGCCTGCGATCACTCTACTAATTGCATCTATTTTTTATTCTGGGGTTTCTGCATATGACACAATGGGGTGCCTTGTGCAAGAACATGCCAGGAAGTCATTGTTGAAAGATTGTTTTCCCAAGTCCAGCGTTGAGTACTTCATACTTTCACACTTGGAAACAAATTAAAATTGAATAGACCACAAAATTCAGTTCCTTAGATTTCACAGGCAATTTTCAAGTACTCAGTAAACATGCACTGTTAACAGTTACAATACTGGAAAGTACAAAAAAAGGTGAGTGGTGGGTATTCCAATGGTTGAAGAAAGTCTTTTTGGAATTAGATAACGTGCTAGATACAGTGGTTCCACAGTGCATGGCTTTTACGTGAAACTATAAAAATAAGGTTTTAATTTCTTTGTTTTTTCCCAAACAGGTATATACTCACAAGAAGTCAGGAAATGTTCGTATTAGGTTTTCTTCTATAATTAAACGGCTAATTGGCCATGTTACCTTTTATTACCCTCTTTTAGTCGTAGTGTTTCACTTTCCGCATCTCAACTGTAGAAAATGGATGCCTGCCAATCTGACAAAGTTTCAAATACCCAATAATTATGAAGTTTATTAGTACTTTTATTAATAAGGACACTATGTTTTAAAACCCATTTTAAGAAAATATGGACCTGGATCTTCTTTTCTTCCATTTAGAGTCACATATGCTATCTTAAATGCCCTAGCTATTTTCTGAAGTACTTAATAGTATTTATTAGAATCTAAGCAATGGTGAAGATCTGTTCATTCACTTTTTCCAAATGAAAATACATAAACTAATATTTAGATTAAGAGTAAGACCCAAACAACATTAGGAATTAAGATCTGAATAAAATTGTTAAGTGGACCTACCTGATTAAATTGGATTTGAAGAGGCTCTTATCTCACACTTCCTTGTTAGTAGCTAGCATTTACTTCTCAGTTAGGGGCAAGTACACACAGACTTATTCAGTTTTACTCATGTGGGTAGTTGTTGATCCAGCTAGCCAGCTAGCTGCAAAATAGTAAGATAGTGAAGTCCTGATTCAAAACATTTGGAAGCTATTGCACTCTGGAAAATTGACCAAAAGGCAGGTCTTTGTTAAAACTATAATCAGCTACTTTGAAATGTTCTTTTTCTTCCTCTTCAGTCATCCATTTGACATATGCCATCTGTCAGATCATGCTGGGCTGCCTTTGTCAGCCTTTGACTCATCTTGAAAGCGAGACAAAGCTTTTGAAGGTTTTTATTTCTCATGAATATTCCCATGAAAATGTAGAATGTTCTTCACTGGATCAACATTTTTGTCCATAGAATACCAGGAGGCAGAGTCTCACCACAGAAGCAGTGGTTTCCCAAAACCAGTCAACATATGTGATTGTCAGGGAGACACCTTCCACAGAAATTAAGGACCTAGTCGGGTAATACATACTGATGCTTCTCAAATTTTAATATGACGGAAATCACCTCAGGAATTTGAGAATTTCAGTAATTCTAGGATGGGACCTCAGATTCTGTCATCTTCCAGGGCTGCTGCTTTGTGGATCATATTTATTGAGAATAGAGAATACCTGAACAAGTTTAATATCTTGGAGTGACTTCACAAAGCAATGATTGCAACAAAAACAAGTGCTAATTATATTTTCAGTTCTTCACAATATCTATTTCAATGAAATTTCCTATTTAGAATAAGAAGTAAGACAGGTGTTATGGGCTTTCCAGTGACTACTTGACTTTTCCACACTATCGCGTCTTGGTTCGGAAGTTCAGCATCTCTAGAGAATCTGGTAGAAGCTGCTAATCTAGGCTGTGAAGGCACAGAGGGTTACTTGTGTCACAGTTACAGACCTGCTCATATTCAGGAAAGGAAAACACAGATGAGACTGGCAATTGAAGTTAGTCAGTGCTGTATTTTAAGAAATGCCAGGGCAATATTTGGCCAACTTTTGGACATGTAATGTCACAACTGGTAATATGATCCTGCTCCTCAGAGGAAGTTAACACAGCTACAACAGTTGTAGCTACTTACTCAATGGCTTAAACGAACACAGAATAGTTGGGTAATTTGTTTAAATAAATATGTAATGTGGATTTTGTAGTGTTGAGTGACACGGATGAGACAGTGTAGTGTTTGCTCCCAGAATAGGTGTGAATTCTAACCTGTGACTTTAGACAAGTTATTTTCATATTTATTATTTTTTTCTGTGTTAAGAAAAATGATTTTATCTGTCTTAAGTAGTTTGTGTTAGATTTGAGTGAACATTTATAAGACTCTGTGTTCTTCCTGATGGATAATATATGCTTAAAAATGATAACATTTTTATCACCATTGGCATTTTTATTGCTATTATGTCTAGAAAAATAAGGTAAATGCATTTTCATTCATTTTTATTATGCTTATTGTGAGTGAATGGTATCACTGACATAGAATTTCAAGATTAATTATGAGCTGTTATGGAAAGGAAGGTAATGTGAGACCTTAGAATAGCATGGAGATGGAACTTCACGGAAACCAATGTTTTAGAATCAACTTCAACATACATTTTTATGCCATTAGTTTCTAGTTCTTGAAGATGAAGATTCTCATATCATTGTTTTACTTACCACGGTACCTGGTTAGTGATCCATACCGATCTAATGTTTGGTATGTATTTATAGCATATATTTGATTAATTTTCAATTGTGCTTGTTACCTGTCTTTGTAGGACTGTTTAGCAGCATCAAGGTAAGAAACAATTAATGTAAAAGAGACTTTCTATAATTGCTATAATAAAAACCTTTTCACCTCTTTTTTGGATACTTGGTTATACTTATTATTACTTAGTTATCATTTGTTATATTTTCTGGTATTAATTGTGAGCCAACGGGAAGAAAGGGTCCAGGCGGCACGTAGAGAACAGATGATGCATGTGAGCTGAGAATACTGTCTAGTCTTTGATGTCAGATTCCTAAATTGATTCTTCAAGCTCTCCTTAGAGATGCAGATAGAAAATAATGTAGATTGAAATTCTTTGAGATAAACCACGCATGGTGGCAAACTCCTATAATCTCAGCACTCGAGAGCCTGAGGCAGGAGGATAGCTGCAGTTTGAGGCCAACCTGTGTGGCATAGTGATTTCAAGGGCACCTTGAACTACCCTGTCAGACCCTGTCTCAAAAATTAATAAATAAATAAATTCTTTGAAATAAAACAAATGATGGTTGTGCATTAAAACATCTCATTTGTTGATAAATTAATTTACAGTGGTGTTTCTAATGTCAGTAATTTGTTTTGATCTGTGTTATATTTTCTCATATACTTTTAAGAAAATTGTTTTATACCTGGAGAAAAAAAAAGACTTCCACTCATACACATACAAATATACACACACATAAATGCAGTGATAATTACAAGCAGAGGATGTATGAAACAGTACAAAATATAAGCCACTGTTTTAGTAGTAAAAGAGCATCTCTACAGCAGTTCTCTTCACATAAGCACGTCTAGGATATCACTGTAATGAACATAGAGGTACATGGTGATTTGACAGTGCCATATTTTCTGATCTAGTAAAAAAGATTTCATAAGAAAGAAAATACCTTTCTAGCAAGCTATAGGGATCTGTGAATGATAGATCAAGTGTTTTGCTCTTCTTACATCAGCATTTTTACTGGCCTCTGGCTCAAAACAATACACCAAGGCATCGTTTAATTTCTGCTCAACTTATGAGTAAATCTAAAAATTCAGCCCAAAGCAATACTGTTTTGGTTTTTTTTAAGTGTTTTTTTTTTGATGTATGACTAAGCCTAATGTGAACATATGTGTGTATTCTTATACAAATAGAGATTTAGAAATAGTTTTAGGTGTTTAGTAATGATGGATGCCTGGTTACAAAACCTCTATTATTTGTCTTAAGTGATTTTTTTCAATGCACCAGTTTGTTTAAATTCAGATATAGTTGAATATGTATCATGTATAATCCATCTTTCTTAAAGACACAGAGCCCATTGTTACAGTAATTTGATTTCTTTTAAAAACAAAAAAGATTAGTGAAGTGTGTCTTGGTTACTTTTCTCTTACTGTTGAGACAAAATACTTAATAACCAAAATGAAGGAAAGTTTTATTTAGCTTACAGCTTTTGGAGTTTTCAGTAATACTCAGCTGGTTCCAAGGCAGGGTGGCATGGCTAAGGGACAGTTGTGGCCACAAGCAACAAGAGCAAACAGGGTAAAAGGGGGAAAGCATACCACCTTCCCTGCCTTATATTTTATGCCAGCTACCAGCCCCTGGGCAGGGGCAGCACTCATACCACCAATCTCAGCACTAGACAATGCTCAGTCACCAATGCTAGACTGAGCTGCCTCCATGATTGCATGAGGCTTTGGGGGGACACCTAGACACAAACTATAACAAATTGATATTTGACTTGAGTTAAATGTGACAGATTCTAACACAATGTGTTATAAAAATAATAGCAAAAAGTCTGTGTCACAGAGGAGGAGAAAGAGTTCTATAATTTCATGGATGTTTGCATCTTTTTCCCTATGTCTACCATCTATATCTGCTATTAGAATTAATAAGATGGCTGCTGGTTCAATTTCATTCAGCTTCTTCCATTCATATATATCTGTAACAGTATACCGGTCAGTTTAAAGTCATCTGAGACTGTTTGCTAAAGGGGATTTACAATATTATCCTGTTTCTTATTAGATGCTGCTTCTCTGAATTCCTATTGCATAGCTCTTTGACTATCGTTATATGTTAGTAATTATTTCCTTATACCTGTTTTTCATAGCAGATTAAAATCTACTTAAGTTTTAAGACTATGTTTTGGTTTAGTAAAGGAAATTCCATTTGCTCATGTACTGATTTATTAATTTATATAATCATTAAGTATTTTTTGTAATGAGTATATATATATACATATATATATATATATATATATCAGAAGAAAAATAGAAACAATGTCAAAGAGCTTACAATCAATTGGAAAGGCAGAAAGTTTGCAGATGACTTCAATACAATGTAAAAAATATTTTGACATGTCCTACAAAAAGCTACATAATGCAAAACTCAGTCAGAGTTGTTTGACAAGCCAGATATTCCAGGGGTCAGGAAAGATGTATCATACCTTTCCCTAATCCATAGGTTAGGAAAGAGGGATTATGTTTTTCTTTGTCTACCAGTTTATTTCCTTTCTTCACAAAAGGAAAGCCCATCATGAGCTCTATGTTGTTTTGTCTGCGCATATATGTAATTTCCAGTAAGTTCCTATTAAATCACTTCTCCGGTGCATTCTATAGAACTGGGTAGGATAGACTTCATCCTTGGATATTTAAGAACAAGAGACTTACACTCTTTTGCAATACATATCGCCGCAATATAAACTGGAAATTCAGTCAACAGACCATGGCTATAGAGTAAAAACACTAATTATAGTTCAACACCTCTGATAGTTCTGTTTTGCAACAAGTTTGGAAAATGCTGGTAAGTATCTTCTGTGCAAGCTGTCTTTTATTTTGCAGGATAATTTGAATGCCCAAAGTAACTTGTATCCAGATGTGATGACTCTCATGTGTGAAATGGAACTCCCTCACCTGAGTAGCTTTCAGTCACATGAACCATCTCCTAGCCATAAGTTTCAATCTCAGGTCAAAAGAGCCATGCTTCTCCCTACACACAGTTCTTATGCAGAATCCTTTCTCCTTACAGAGTGTCCCCTACAGCTGCTGCTGTTCCAACAGCATGCATTTGTACTCTTCATGAGCTACTGGGTGAATTCTGATCAGTTAGAATTCATCCATCTCTCTCTATAAAGGATCTTAAATAATCAAAGAGGATTTGAATAGTATTTCAGATGATTTTGATGTCAATATCATTTTGGTACAGACACAGGTTCAGAGAGGTCTCTAGTGATTACTGGTGCTGTTTATTATACTCAAGATTGTAAATATCCTTATACAGATTTAAAGCTGTCACTGTAGACTCCTAAATAATATTTTAATGACCCTGATGGTATTTGGATTCCCAAACATTTTGTTATTTGTACTTTAGAAGGGTTAAAGGCCAATAAAATCAAACTGGTAAATCAAACTAAGTTGCCAGCTATAGATCAGAGTCCAAATGACATTCCCTTAACAACATAGGGAGGTTATGCAAAAAATGCTTCAGCTGATTTTGCTGCTCTGAATGTTATGTCTTCCTTAAAGACAGATTCTTCATTTAATCAACTCCAGATATTAGGAGGAAATTACAAAAGTTATCCTTGGAATGTGAGACTCCTATTGTTATATTATTATAAGTGCCTAGCATGTTTTTTACAGCCAAGATACAGAGGACATATAGAGATGGGCAAAAATGAAGTTAAAAGTAGACAAAACGCTAGGACAAAAAGTCTGTGGAGCTTCTTACTCTTCTTGCTGTGTTACAGGTTAACCAAATGTTGTCTGCCGGCTCCTCCTCCAAGGAAAGTAAGTGTATTGGTCAGCTTTCCCATCATGGAGACATGAAACACAATACCTGAATTTAAAGGGTCATGGATTTAACTTAGCTCCTGGTTTCACAGGTTGCAGTCTGTGAATAGCAGATGTCAAGGCATGAGAATCATTGGTTAGGTGTGACAATGTGACAGAGCAAAGGTGCTCCGTTCATGGTGGTCAGGAAGCAGAGCAGGGGAACAGAGTCAAAGGGGAAAACTGCTCGGAAGCCTTCACAGACATCAAGCCCAGCATTCATGACCCACCCTTGCACACTTACAAGAGTGACCAGCCGTCCTCCAGGCAGATCCTAAAGTCAAGTGGGTTGGCGTTTTACCCTAAATGACACAGTAAGCAAACTGGTAAGTGTCATGTTTGCCATCAGACAGGCCGCTGGTCAAAAGACTGCCCCAAATCTCGGCATCCTTCTAAGTTACCTTGTTCCAACTGTAATTAAAATGGGGAGCTGAAAAATTTACTGTTCAAAGGACCAGATGCTCCTTAGTCTTAAGCCTCAATTATCATCCATGGATTGAGGAGACTCAAGATTCCTTCAGCACCAGCCCAATCATCACCGTCAGTGGTATCGAGACTTAGGTAATATTGGAAGAGACAGGAAGACAGGCTTCCTTCTTAAGAGTGGGGTCTCTGTTCTGCTCTTATTATTTGGTCAACTGGCTTCTAACACTCATTGGTTTACAGGTATCAAAGGTACACTGATAACCAAAGACGTCTTCCTCTGTATATTTGTCTCCATATCCATGTCTTTTATTGTTGTTGCTTTTTTTTCTGATAATGCTCAAATGTCCATTTCCTTCATGTGACCAACCTTGATGACAAAGATAGGAACTCAAATCATTTTTGGAGCACAAATTCCTATTATGCTCCATGCTTTGTTCTTTGATAACTTTGAGGTGTCTCTCCATTATTCCACTATTAACCCTGGGACTCAGCTTGCCCTTCCTTCGGGCCTTCCTCTGCCCAGGAGGGATATAGGCACTGAGCCTGTGACTGTCTCAGTACTGTTAATTTAACTTGTGCCAGCAGACCAGATCTGCTAGATCAGCCTCCAGATAACTCAAATGTAATCTGGTTTCCTAAAGGCAGCTCCTATGTAAGAACTGGCAAAAGATAAGCTTGGCTGTGTGACTGTTTCTCTCATAGCTGCAGCTGAGGTTTGGGCCCTGCCTGCAGTGACATCAGCACAACTGGCCAAATTAACTGCTTTGACTTGCACCTTAGAACTAGCAAGAGAAAACAAGGCACAGTGTACAGTGGTTCCAAATACACCTTTCTAGTGCCTCATGCTTATACTGTTACTTTGAATAAAAGAGGATACCTTCATACTAAAACAGTCTATAAAACATGATCCTCAAATATTAGCTTTATTAGAAGCTATTTACAGGCTGAAATAAGTGATCCAGGAACTCCTGAGGAGGCATTAGGAAACCAAAGAGCTGATGCAGTGGCTAAATGAGCAGCTAAACCTCCTGAACCCAAATTGCCTGTAACCCTCATATTAGGACATCATTTTGCTTCTCCTGCTTACAACTGAGTGAATGTTACTGGGACCCTAGCTCCTGTGCTACATGAAGCTATATGGTGTCTCAAGTCAGTCACAAAATCTCACCAGTCCATACAGTAAATGATTATGAAGGGACTGCACGATTCCTGATCTTTAGTTCAAATCCAAGTACACTAAGTGTGCTAGCTGGTAGTCAATGGCCTTTCTGTTACATACCCTGGAATTTTAACCTTCCTTAAAACATGGAGAACTCACAGGTAATAGTTAACTTCTCTTTTGAAAGGACTTTTCTCAGTACTTGTTCTCCAACAGCTGTCTAGGTTCTAGAAATTTCCAGCTGTATGCATCATTTCTAAGTCAGTCTTTGGAAGGGAGCAGTTTCTTAACAGATCCCACCATTCTGGGAAAGTCAACTGTTAGGAGGTTTACCGCACCTGCTCAAGTATGCTTCAGTTAAGTAAATGCTAACTGCCCCACCCTACCATCCAACAGAGGGCGGCAGACAACTTGAACATTATTCTAAACGCTTCGCTACGTTGTCCTGGGTTCTCCTTGTTACGTACTAAAGCCCACCTTATAAGCAAGGCAGCATTATAAGACTGCATGACACTCAATATTTTAACTTAAGTACAAACAGGGATCATGCAGTTATCAAAGTTGAGCAGTGTGTCTACACAAGTGAAAACACTTGCGATGTCTCTTCCAACTAAGGGTGTAAGATAACAAGTCCACACCTTGTCTAATCTTAATTTAGGCTTTAAGAAGGGAAATGGATTTGGTTCTGTATGTCAGATGTGTGAAAGGTGGTTCTCAGACT
Organism: Dolichotis patagonum; assembly: GCA_004027295.1. Lineage (NCBI taxonomy): Eukaryota > Metazoa > Chordata > Mammalia > Rodentia > Caviidae > Dolichotis > Dolichotis patagonum. The sequence goes on along the minus strand of PVJX010016675.1, from coordinate 28,096 downwards.
TATATTTAGACTCTACATAATAAATTCTCTTTTATTTCTCTACTTTATAGTCTATCGAATTCCACATGATCTTCTACCTTCTGATCCAGCTGTCTATATAAGGCCTTTACTGATCTTCCAGGCATGACAGTCAGCAAAAGTAGCGACATTAACTGCCTTCTCTTGGGGGCACTTTCAGCATGGAGTGAGCAGAATGACTGGATGCCCCAGTAACATATATGGTGACAGTTTGGTGTGTGAAATAACTCTTTCCAGTAGCGTACGGCTTATGTTAAATGGTATCATTTTCAGTTGAAAGATTTATATTAATTCTAGTTGAGAAACTTAATTCAGGGAGTTTTATGTCTTGTGTTTAGATGTCACCCAAAACTTCATGCAGTCATAGGTGTGGCTTTTCAGGAGTGGCTCGGTGTAGATGCTGGAATTGATTCATGGTGCAATACTAGGATCAAGGACCCTAGGATTAAAGACATGATGTAGCCTAGATAAAATACAAAGGATATAGATAGCTGAGGCCTTCCCTTGTTTGTCTGGGTGCTGTGGACTATTTCTCCTCTGCAGTGCATCTCTGCTATGCCACCCTGCCTTAGAAACAGCCAACCATGACCTGAAACCTCTATGAACTGGGAGCTCCTCTTTTAACTTTGGATCTTTCATCTCAGCAGTGGGAAAAGTAATGAAGAGAGGGAATATATAAAATTTTAAATAGCCTTGATAGATCTTGGAAACAAAGACATTCATAGACCAAGATGAGTAGAGAATGGAAGCATGAAATAAAATGGTATTTTTGGGTCACATTATTGTCTATACAACACCACCTGTCAAAAGTGTCAGGTTGTATGACGCTCAGAAAGGCACTCATTGTTTAATGAATTTTTTCTTTTGGATTTCAAAAATCAACTGTTTCTTCCATTCACAACTTTCAAGTACTTATTCACTTTTAAATAATATACTATGCCACTCTCCTAGTTTTTTCTAATCTTAGACATGTAAAAACAAATCAAATCAAGCCGATTTGTTCAATGTCTTACTTTGTGTAAGTTCAGACACCAGTTGAAGACTGACAGGTCTATTTCTTTACCCGGTAGCTTGTCAGTTTCTCAGAACTGAATGCAGTCTTCTTGATTCAAAGTGTCGTAAAAATGTACACAACACTTCTTAAATCTTTCCACATCCCCTTACAACTACCCACAGTAATGTAATCATTATATGTTGCAAACATGAACTAATGTGACGAGGAAGAGGAAGATAAAAGGAGGGAACGAGGTAGGGGATCTGGTGATGGAGAGAGGGAGTGAAGGAGCTGGGTGGGGAGGCAGAAGGCAATATAAAGAATTGATATACTAAGTACAAGTACTTAATCCTTATGATGAATGTAGACATCATGTGCAATAAATATGTTTTTAACAAACATGTCCTGGATATATAGAAACAAAAGTGACTTAAATGTTTTTGCCAAAGCTGTTGATTGACATATTTCTAAATTTTGGAAAATTAATTGAGTATTCTGTGCCTGATTAAAATATGTATCTCCAGTACTTTCTTAGAAATTAAGTATCTTGATTAAATGTTCATGAATCCAGAACACTTCACATTGTTCACTGCTTTGATTTGAATAATAGTAAAGATAAAGGAAATGTAGAAATATAACTACTCTTTGGTTGATAATTTTTCATCTCGATACTCACTGTTCTGAAGGTAAGAATTCTACAAAGCAGGATGCGTCTACTAAATCTAACAAACCTCTTTATACAGGGATTCTTTCATTACAACTTTTCCAATTCCTTTTCAAACACAATAGCAGTAGCTTCATCGTCACTAGTTACTTGATTGATTCCTATCAAGATACCATTATGTAATGTCTACTCACAGTTTCCATTGAAAGTTTCTCTGTGGCACATTAATACAAGAAAAGCAGTTCAGAAAAAAAAAAATCTGGCCTTCTGAGCAAAGAAGAAGGTAAAATACTGAGGCTTCATTCTCCCTGTGGAAATTCACAAAACATGCTGGCACATTTTATCCTTTGTAAAATTCTACAAGAAAGAAGCCTAGGAAAGCATGTTTAACCCTTAATTTTCCACAAATAATTTTCCAGTGAAGGATTTACATCCATGTACTATGAAGGTAGTGATCTATGAAACACTCTTTGGAAACAGTGTTGTATAATATATGCTAGACAGTTGTAATTGTTACCAGAACCAACAACTTACTTAACATCAAAACTTTCTAAATATTTTTCATTTAGAAATCTTCTTCAGTATGGGTAAGTTTCAGCAGAAAGTATGTATTGATTCCTGACGTACACACCTTAACTGCAGAGAAACTGAATTCAGTCATGGGAAGCGTTTTTCCACAGTTGATGCCTTGACTATATTCAAAAGGCTATTTCCACTTTTAAATTTTTTCCCACTTCTAATTTTTTAAATAAGTACTGTTACTCTTTAAAATGTAACTTGGATTATTGCTAGAATTTAGATATATACAGCCATACATTCCTCAACTGAATTTGTATCTGTACATAATATACCTTGATTTGTCTTTTTGCCTTTCTCGCTCCCCTGCCCTCCCTGCCTTATTTGCAAAGTTTTGTTTCCATTTTATCCTTCTTTTCTCATTTTTTCCCTTCCCCATTCCTCTCCCTAGTTCCACTTTCCTTTAGAAAAATTTCTTATTAATTCAAAACATTTATTGTACAATTTAGCTCTTATTTTCACTTTCAGTTTCACACACCAGAAAGACAATTTAATATTTACACGTGTGTCCAATTTATTTTACTTTAGAGTATGTTCTCAAGGCCATTTAAAAATAAATGTCTTAAGCTTATCCTTCTTTAAAGCTGAGTAGCAGTCCAGTATATAATAAAAAACCACATTGTTTTATCCATTCATCGATTGCTGAACATTTGGGCTGTTTCCAAATTAAACTATTACAAACTGTGCTGCTATAAACATGGATGCACATATATCACTGTGGTATGATACTTCTAATTCTTTGGGGAATATACCAAGAAGGGCAGTAGGTTGGTCAAATTTGATCTCTAGTCCTAGTTATTTGAGGAATCTGCACTCTGATTTCAACAGTGATTCACCAGTTTTCACTCATACCAACAGTGAAGAAGTGTTCACTTTTCCCCACAGCCCTGCCAGCATTTGTTATTAGTTGATTTTAGCAATTCTGGGTAACAAATGCAAGACAAGGGGCATTGCAGTCCCTGACTTGAAGTTACACTACAGGGCTAAGTGAGCATGTAACTGGGGGGGAAAGACCAGTGGATTGCTGTAACAGATTAGAAGATCCAAAACAACTCCAAACACAGTCAGCCACCTTATCTTTGACAAAGGGCCCAAACGCATTCACTGGAAGAAAGATAGCCTCTTTAATAAATGGTGCTGGAAAACCTGACTTTCCACATGCCAAACACTAATCCTGGACCCATGTCTATCTCCATGCACTAAACTAAAATCACAATGGATCAAAGATCTAAATATTAAAACAGAAACACTAAGTCTGCTAAGAGAGAAAATAGGTAGAACTCCTAAAGACATTGATGTAGGCAAAGGCTTCATAAACAAAACCCAGAACACAAAAGATCTATCACAGAAAATCAACAACTGGGATCTCATCTTCTTAAAAAGCTTTTGCGTAGCAAAAGAACTCACCAACAGAGTGAAAAGGTAACCTAGAGTAGGAAAAATAATTTAGCTAGTTGCTTCTCAAAGTACTAGTGTTTAGAACACATGAAGAACTAAAAAAAAAAAAAATTAGATTCCCTAAATTCAAAGACCCAATCCAAATGTAGAGATCTGAGATGAATATGCACTTCACAGATGAAGAAATAAAAATGACAAATAAATATATGATGAAATGTTCAACATCACTGGTCACTTGAAAGTTGTAAATTAAAACAAGATCTCTTCTCACTCCAGAAAGTATTGTTAGTCTTGAATGTTTGCACACAGGCTAAGTTCTGTGAATGGCATGAGTATAAACCAAATTCCTTTTGCTATTGCATTCTTTGGTCAGAAGTAATATTATTTGAGATATCCTAGCTATCTTGCTTCCTTTCCTCCTTGCTGAGATATAATGCATGTCACCAACAAAGTTAAGGAGGAAAGATTCATTTTGTCTCACAGTCTGTAGAGATTTCAGTTACAGGAGAGAAGAGTTGTTCATGGTGTGACCACTGGAAGCAGAGGGGCTGGGAAGGGAGACTGACTCTGCTGGGCCACATCCACAGGAATCTGCCTTTTCTGACCAGACTCCACCCTGCAGTATCACATTTAGCTAGAGACTTGTTAGTGGACTAACGCAACAAGGATAATCGCACCAGTCACCTCCCCAACGCCCCACTCATGATCATACGAGGTGTGGGGGAGGGATATCTAAGTAGCACTGTGGGAAGAAGCATGAAAGGCAGAGAATTTGTAATAACTATCTAGTCTATTTAGAACAAGTCTTTATGATAGTCAAAATCAAAAGGCCGTGAACAATACTAGGTTCTCCTGGCCATGATGCTGAGTTAGATTCACCTTTGCTCTCCGCTTCTGGAAAACTAGGTATACAGCAGTAATAATGGTCAGAGCAGTTGCCTTGTGGGGAAGTTTATTTTACTGAGCATTTATATAACCTCCATTTCTACCATTATGGACCCTTGCTTTTGGCCATGTAAGCAAGAAGAGGAGTGTCTGGATAAAGTCTTATATCCACAGGAAGGGTCCTCTTTCTACCTGATTTTAGACAAGCTCCTGTGCAGGTAGAACCCTTGAATGAATATTCCAATAGGAGAGAGATACCCTATGAATTTTTGCCCAACTGTGAGGCTCACCTACAAATATCTCTTCAAAACTTCTTCATCAAATCATTCCTTCTTTCCACATCTGTGACAAACCTCTGGCCAAGAAGACAAGAAAATGTGAATATCCTGAGGAATCCATAAACCTGGTTTGAATACATTGTACCTGGCTTGGTACATTTCACATTTGATTTCATCTCACACCGAATGGAACAAAAAGTGGCTGTGCAACAAGAGTCAATGCCAAACGTGTTGTCTGGCTGTTTAAACCCTTGAGTTCTCTTGTCTAAACCTTCAGTCTTACTGTATGTGAACGGTAGCACCTTACAAAGGAGAGCCTTTGCATAACTGTTAGCATTTGGTGGATAGGGTAGCACCTCGTTTATGTCAGGTAGCTCAAGATGCTTGGAAATTCAGCTATTCTGAACAGCCATTCCTTTTCACCAGCATCCAAGTAAATGCTAGTAGGAGATGTCAACCTAGTATTCAGTATGTATGGAACATGACACAAATGAATTTCTTTAATCATCAATTCCTATAAAATATTATCTTCCTTATTTTTCAGAGAGAAAGTGATGCACCTGTTGAGTATTATGTCTGTAATCACATACCTAAGGGAGGGATGTGCAATTTAAACTCAGAAGACCAAGCTCCAGCAATTTTTCTCTTACCTCCCTGTACTATTCCTCTTTAGTGTTCAGCCAGAAGCCACTTCTTGAAAGCAAATATGTTATTTGAAGAAGGTATGACTTTGCTTTAAAATTCTCAAGGCCATTACTATGACTGTCTTTTCAGGGCATGCTACCACTTTTCAACTGTATTCCCACTGGTCACTGTCACTTTACCTGGGTCACCAGGTCCAAGTGGTATGAAATTCTAAATACTTTGAATTATATGATCCCAAGAAACCCTTATGAAAAGCCTTATAAAAACAACTATTAAGGCCAGCACAGTGTCAGGATAGCTTTCTTCTATAAGCTCACATTGCATATACAACCTTTAAATAATTTAAAATATTCATTAATTTCAATATTGCTTATGTTACCCAAAGCAATAGTTTTGATTTCATTAGCTATGTTCTCTATCATTCTGTTTTCATGCCTGAAATTTTTAGAATAGAATGCAACAAAGATAAAACTCTTTGAAATGAAGATTTATCCTTTTTGACAAATTTTAAGATACTGCTCTTTGGTCTGCATTAAGAGGACTGAGATTGGCAGATGTCTTACAGAAATATGGACTATTCTCCAACACTGAGGCATTCCACACAGAAGAAAGCTCTCATTTTTGCTTTTGTTTTAAAATACAGTCCCTTAAGACTTCCATAAAGTAGGACAAAAAGAAAATTTCTTTAACTTACACAGGTTACTTGAATCCTCCTTCAGAGTGAGGATGAACTTAATTTTTTGAATTCTGAGAACATGATCTGACCCTCAAAAATATTTCAGTTTTTTTCTTTTAATTTTTTTATAATTTTATTTGAAGAGAAAAACAAAACAAAACAAAACAAAACAAAAACAGAATAAAGGATAGCAACAATACAGTATGCCAAGGAAAAAAGGAAAAGAACAACAACAAAAAAACCTAAAAAAATTATTGCTTGACAAATTACATACTGACTTCTTGGAAATAGTTGTTCAATTTACAAAGTTAAAACATGTAAAGTAGACATTCAAACAGTGAGACTGTCAACAGTTCTGCTCCACAATCTGACAAAAACAGCGATAACTTTCCATACTGTAGTTTTGTACAGAACTACACAATGCAAAATCATAGCCAAAACTATGAGCCACTTGGATTATTTCAGCAGTGATTTTTTAATGGTCATCTCTCACTGGATCTGGCCAGTTGATGTGCATGTATTTCTCCACCATCTGCATGGCCTCTGTCAGGGAATAAGTCAGTTCCAGAGAATATTTTACTCCCATGGGGATCAAACTGTAAAACTATGGCTATTATATTAAAGGACCTCTTTATGTATCTTAAAGTCTTACTAGATAAAAAGTTTATTATTTAATAAAAATAATTTGTTATAGTTTGCAAACTAAAGCATTGACTTACTAATCGAGTATATTTGTAATTGAACAGTAATGTAATAGAAGGGAGGAAAGCCCATGTAAACCATGCTGATTTTTTTTATACATTGCTACAAATACACAGGAAGCTATGGATAAACTCAGATAGCACCACAGCCCAAACTGGAAGAAAAGTAAGAACAGAGAGTCTAGTGGTATAAACCAATTAATAAAGGTATTCTTTAATAAAGCCATTTTATTCTTTAATAAAGCTAATTTTTTCATTTATGGCATATGGTACTGTGAGGAATAGGTAAAATCTCTAGTTAATAATTTACTTGATGAAGGAAAATAAGAAAAAAGATTACATAAGAGAGCATAGTAGAAGCTCAGGGTTAGTTGACTCAAGCATCAAGAGATATTAGAATTCAGAACATAAAGAAATCACAGAGGAATACAAGTTGCTGTTCTTCAGGAGGATTTTTATCTTTGGGGCTGGAAATGAGTACATTATAGAGTATGAGAGCCTAATATAAATCTTGTCTAGGGAAGAAACACTTCAGACTTTGTGCCTTAAATGAAATGATTGTTTCATCAATTTATAATCAATATCTATAAAAGCAGCGCGTTCCTGTGGCCTTGTCATTTTGAGTTGCGTGTTGCCCAAACTGACTATGCAGAGAGCATAGTCATTCACCAGGGCAGTCTATACCTTTGATTTATTTGATTCCAGTGCTGCCTCTTTGAAATAATATGCATTAAAGTCTTACAGTCCCTACTGAATCACAAGAGTTACAATGAAAGAATATGCAGAGAGAAAAATTGAGTTCAAAGTTAAACAGAAGGAAAAAGTGAAAAGTGAGACTCTTTTGTGACTACTGGAAGCTCGTCTTTTTGAGACAGCAAGAGAAGAATTGAAGGTAAAGAGCCTCCAGAGAAGAGCAGTACCTGGAATCAGTTTCTGAAATTTGCTCTATGCAAGCAACCTTCTACCAATAAATGCTCTTGACTTCAAGCCCCTTTGATGTTTTTCCTCTGAAATACAAAATTGGTTTGTTTTTGTATTCTGTCCATTAGCCAACTGCTAGAACCACATTTCCCCACAGACTGTTTTATTCTTAGGCAGAGTGATGGTGTGTTTAGCAGCTGAAAATATCCTTGTAGCTACCACATTGTACTTGTTCTCAGAGGATTTTGCCCAAAGCAGAAGGTTCTTTCATGTCATTTGGATAGCCAATTTATGGGAGAAAAATTCTAACATTGGCTTGAATTACTCAAATATTATCTCAGAAAATTGGTTATCTTCTGATCTGTTGAATTCACATTAAAGTGGAAAGACAACATTGAGCTTTTTATGCTTTTTTTTGTCATGCCTTGTCTCATAAAGGACGTAGGAGAGTATTCTCAAGTCTTTTTTATCATTATTTTTGTGGTGAACAGGTGACAATGAGCACTAGTCTGAAGTATACAGATTTCATCCAGCTCCCTCAGGAAAAAAAGATGACCAAGTGTTCCACTCAGCAAATTTTAGTAGAGACACAAGTGGAAACAGAACACCTTGTGATTTGTGAAGACAAAGACTAGAGAGTTATTCTAATGATCAAGTGAAGGACCTGATCCCAACTCTTAGTCACTTTGGTGTAGAATGGCATGGCAGAAGAGTAAGAATGATTTTCCCTATGATTCTGAATAAAGATATTACTACAGAAATAAATATCTTAATCCAGAAGTTCTGTACTTGTGTAGTATATCAAGGAGAAGTTTTTGATTTGTTAGAAACCGATTGATATCAATAGTAGAGCAGACGATCATGACTTGAGTCTCCTGTCTAATGTTTCGAAGTGTAAGCCATGAATTCCTTCCTTGCACTTCTCCCATCTCATGTTAATCACCAGTGTTGTATGAAGGTCCACTCATCAAAATCAAAACAACTAAAAGTAAACCTATCTGTCACTTTGTACATTTAATGTGTGTGTATATGAAAGACTCAGTGATTTTGTGACAATGACTAACCAGTACCCTTAGTTGCTCATTACTCTCAAAAACCATGCTCTATATGAAAGAATGTCATTGAGTATTTATTCATGTGGAGACAATTTTATGGAATATCAAACACTGGGCCACAATACCAGCTGTTGGATGCCAGCCAAGTACACAGAACTCATCTGTACTTTGTTTCTTCTGCTTAGATTCATTAATTTCTCACTTTGCTGTATAAAATTTATCCTAGTCAAAATTATTTTGGTAGCTCTATTTTTCAACTGCACATGTAATTCTGTTCCACCTTTTTTTAAACAGCTAAAATTTCAGTTATCTCTACTTACTGTATCCCTAGTTTCAAGTCTGATGTGAAGCTTCTAAATATAACTAGCAGCCAAAATATGCATTACCTCAGTGAGCCTGGTTAGGAATCTGAGACTTTGCTATTCTGGGGGTTACTGAAGAAAGTAGTATGGTTCCCCTTCTTCGCTTGCTCTCCTGGTTTCCAGACATGTTCCTTGAATGCTTATGGTGGGTACTGTGCTGTCTGGAATCCAGGGGCAAAGAAATGTCTCAGTTGACCTCTAAATATCCATTGGCGTGGAAACAACATTTCTAAGAGAAACTTAGGTGTATTCTAGTAACTTTTAATATTTCAACATGTTCTCAATAATTATTTTAATCTGCACTAATTTGATGATATTTTGTTGATTTATGCTTGTTTTATCATACAGCTGATCTTGCACTGGTAGAATTTCATTATGCAGTAAACAGTTATTTTGATGAAGAAAGTGATTAAATTTAATTTGAACAAAATATTAGATTGTATAATAGTATTTTCCCTGTTGGATGTTAATATAAACAAAATCCCTTCTAGTGTTGTAGGCTGAGCAATACATTATAAAAACATAATGACGTTAGATGATTAAATTCTGGAAACAATAGAAAGAGAGGAAACTGTTGAATAAAATTAGAAACATATTTGAATTAAATATGTTGGAGACTCCGGAAAGTTGATGTAGTTTGATTAAGAGTAGCTGTTGTGCTATTTGCTTAACCATAAGTAACATGCAATAAAATATATAAAGATTGCATAATGTTCCACATTTATTTTTCTGATGTTTTTCCAGAAAGTGTCAAGAAAAAAAATGCAACTAAGAGTTGCAGTTATGTCCTGTGAAAGGAAAGGTTTAACACTGAACAGTTATGGCCATCACAATGGCAATCATGTCTGAGTGATGACAGGCCATTCTCTACCCTTCACATAGAATTACATGTGTTACACATGTAAAACCTTTCTGATTTCTTTGTTTCTTACAAGAAATGTATAAATTCAAAGAAAACTGTAGATCACATACCTGATGAACTGAGTTTCCTGTTACTTCATGATGGTTATGAAGAATGATAGTAGTGATTTATTATTCCAGAGGAGGCAAGAAAAGAATGTTGATATCTCTAACTTCATGTTGATATCACGTGGGAAAAAGGTTTTGTATTTTGAGGGAGAATTCAGGCCCAAAGTTGATTATTTTTTATCCAGGTGATAAATATTAAGCTTACTTAACCTTTGTAAGTGAGTAATATGAGCTAGCCCCCCCAATTCCTTAATACACTGGTCGCACAACTTAACTTAAAAAAGTTGATGGGGTCTTGTTTCCTCTGGTTTGGAGCAGGACCCCAGCCCAGGAATAGCTGCATAACTGTTCTGTAGACACCTTCAGTCCTACTTCTTATGTTTGACTGCTCTCCCTTTCATCCTTGTTGAAACAAGGCTGGTTTTCAAAAACCTCTCCTCCCTAAAATTCTGCAACATGTATAGCTCTCTGGCTAAGCTGATTATATTATGCAATTTAGAGTAATTTCCCTCATCAACAAATAACTGAGTGTGTACTATAGGTCAATATTTATTTTAGGCACTGCAGGAAAAGTGGGAAATAAAGAGGAGGAGATTTTCCTTATCTCATGGAGGTGGCATTCATATGAAGGGTAAAAATAATAATATAGAAGTAGATATTATTTTTTTATTTTGAAGAGAATAAATCCAAGTGAAATAAAACAGAATATAGTCTATCAAAACAAAATGATGAACATGGTACATGACTATAAAACAAAATATAATAAAATCAATAATGGCTACCAAAATGCCTCTTGTTAGCTTCAAAAGAATTACCCATACGATCAGGCATAATAAAATCAAACAAAATAGTACAGAATAAAACCAATAAAGACAAAACAATAGAAACAGTACAGGACTTCAAAACAAGATACTAGTAAAACCACAATGGGTACCATAATGCATCTTATCATCTTCAAAGTAGTTGCTTATACCATCAGGCATGTCTGATAGAAGTGGGCATCATACAAGTTAATTCTTGATTAATTGTCGTGAAGTTGAGGGAACAATAAGTAGAAAAACTGGGATATATCATGCTAGATGAGGGCAAGAAGAAGGCTGCTCAGAGAAGATGCCTGAGATCAGAAGAATACGATGGAGCTGAAGGTAGAGGAGTAGAAGCAGAGAGAGGGTGTGCAGACCGTTGATAGTCCATGTGCCCAGCCTAGCTGGCCAACAGAAGAAACAGTGCCTGCAAGGGACAGCAAGTCAGGAAGCCAGGAGAGGAGCTGAGATTGCAACAGGAAGGAAGGACACACTGAACGCAATGCCAGGCACCCAAGCTGTGGCAAAGATTCTGGTTCTTTAAGGGTGGTGAAATCACAAGGGCTGCTCAATGTGATAATAACAGGTTCGGGTTTAAGTTTTTGAAAATGGTTTTAAAAATCTCTTTGGATTCTTTGAAGAGAATGTTTTCCTCAAGTTTTTATATTATATTACTTCATGTTTAACCACTTACAGAGGTTTTAATAAAATAGCTCTTACAGTTATTACTTCAAGCCCTCTACTTTATATAGAGACCATTTTATGAGTTTATTCATGTGTATTTAAAAGTGTTTCTCTTTCCAACATTTCTTTTAGTTCCTGAAGAAGATGGAAGAGAGGCAGAATGTTTTCAGCAAGATCAAAAACTAACAAATTCAGTGTACAACTACAGAGTTTCATTGACATCTTTTTGCAAAAGGTCAGTATTTGACTTTCTGTAATTTAGAAGCACCAGTGAGTGCCTCACACATAAGCCTCAGGTATGCATTGTTCTTCCTTAGTTCCCCTAGTGGGTGAGAGGATCCAATTCCATGTGATATGTGACAGCATCTCCAGAGCAAGCTGTGCTTCCTAGCCAGAGGGTACACAAATGCACACACATGCACACACACATACACACACATGCACATGTTGTGGACACATGGCTGTATATTTTCTATTCCTCCAATATTAAAAGTCAAGCCAATTTTTGCCTACCCTGCAGGCTCATTATTCTTCAATGTTATTTCCACAATGATCCTGAACAAGGGAGAGAGAGAGGCAGACAGAGGGAACAAGGGGAGACATGGAGGGTGAAAAATGAGAGAGGAGAGTGGGAAGGCAGAAGAAGAAGAAGAAGAAGAAGAAGAAGAAGAAGAAGAAGAAGAAGAAGAAGAAGAAGAAGAAGAAGAAGAAGAAGAAGAAAGAGCAAGTTATTGGAGATCCTTTCCATGGTGCAGTTACCAAGGACTTCTCGCAGTGATCCTCCAATCTCCTTCCAAGTGCTATGGCACATGGCAGGAAAAAAGAGCAGGGAACAAAATAGGGGACAGAAGGGATCTGGGATGACCAGTTGCTCATGAGGAACCCAGGGCCTTGGTATTTATTCCTTACATCTGATTCAGGGACACTGGGTGAAAGGTGGTGAGTGTTTCCAGGAACAGTAGGGGTGAGTAGGGTGGCCTAGTAAGAAGAACAAAGCATTCTTGCAAGGACAAGGACAAGATGTGGGGGGCAATGAGGGAACTGTAGTTTCCCCAGATGCCTTGTCATTGTCAGCAGGCCGTATCTTGCCTGTGAGCACTGCAGAAGTCATCAGTTACAGGGCTTCCAGCTGCGACCAGAAAGGAGCAGGGAGTTTCCATGTTCCAATCTAACTCAAGAGCGGGACAAGAGCAGGCTTTGGACATGCCCTAGACTCAATTTATAATTTGTGGTCCCCAAGAGGAACAGAAAGGAGGCCCAGGGTACATATTTGAGTCACCAAACTCCACTTTTCTTTTTTCCTCTTAAAGTTTCTACTGGGAGTGGAGGGAGAGATTTTAATTCTTGTCAGTACTCTACCACTTCTGTAAAAGTAACAAAAATGTCGAAATAGCACCAAGAGTTACAAAAATGAATAGCCAGTCTGAAAAAATTAGGAAAGTTTTGTGTTGTTACACAAAAACATAGGAAGTATTATTTTATGTAGCATAGAAGAAAAAGTCTGAAAATTTTCAAATTTCCATCAACTAGATAATTATTTGCAATTTTCACTGGTTTGGAGACTATAGAAAAGTACTTCAGTCCAGTGAGCAAATTTTGAACTCTCCATCCAAATTCTCCACACTGAATGTTCAAGTCCAGCATAATTATAACTGAATATGAAAAAGAATTCAGATGTGTATGATTTTATATGGTCGCTATAGTAAGTTATTACAAATTTATCAGCTTAAACCAACAAAAATGTATTGTCTTGCTACTCTGTACTTCTAAAATCCAAACTGAATCTCAGTAGGAAAAACCCAAGGAGTTTTACTGCTTGTTAGACAATCAGAGGGAGAATCTATTTCTTCCTTTTTCAGACTCTAGAGGTTTCCCACATTCCTTAAACTGTGGCTTTATGCTTTCATTTTTAAAGCCAGCACCAACAAGCAGAGATGAACTCACATGCATCAATCTCATCTTGTTTTGGTTACTTTTCTCTGATTGGGACAAAATACCCAACACCCAAATGTAAGGAAGGAAAGGTTTAGTTAGTAAACAGTTTGTGACATTTCAGTCTGTGTCCTGCTGGCTCCGAGACAGGGTGACATGGCACAGGGGCAACACTTCAAGGCAGCAGAAGACAGCAAACCAGCAGAAACAAAATCAGGGATAACAAGCCTCTTCTCCTGCCTTCTATTGTAAGCAAGATACTCCCCCACCAGCGCAGTGTAGTGCTCACACCACCTCTGTGCCCTCCTCTCGCACAGGTTGAGGGTGTTTACAAAGTAAGGACCCTGAATCTTGCTGAGTCACTTAGTTAAACTTCTAAATTTCTCAACTTAACACAATGTACCAAACTTACACATCTGGTTTTTTGCTTCCTTTTTTCCCATTTAATAAACTTTATACAACATTAGACTCATCAAAATAATCCAGGACAAGTATCCCTAAATTACAGTTATCTCAGTAGCAGCCTTAATTTAATCTGCAACCTCACTTGTCTTTCCATATGTGAAGTAACATACTCATAACTTCCAGGTTCAGACATGGCTATCCATGGAGCATCCTTATTCTGCGTATCACAAGATGCTTCTACTAATTTGCAGTTGAAAAAGGAAGAAATAAAGAAAAGGAAGATTACATTTGAGTGAAATTTAGTTTGAATTCCAGGTCCTAATCAAAATTATATCCTAGAGGAGGGAATATTTATATGCTTCCTAGATAGCAGACATTTATCAAAGTATCATCATCATTCTTGCTTAATTATATTTACTCATTTATTTTGCATCAAACAGTACATTCACTGTCCTGCAGGGCCTCAAAGGAGAATCCATGTAAAGGCAACATGGTAACAACCATGCATCTACAAAACATAAGAACGATAACTTCCCCTGAACAAGTCCATTCGTCGGTTTACTTGGATTCTTTTTACCAATTCCAATCTCTAATTCATATATGATTGCCAGCCATCACTTCCAAACTATTAGTAATAATATTTATCTTCCTAGGGGGAAACTAAAATAGAAAATCAACAAAATCTTTTACATTTGAAATGTTTCACCAGCAAGAGTGGATGAATGAGGCCCCTAAAAGCTAATCAACAGGAGCATCTCAAGGATCTTCAATCCAGGCGGGTAGAACTTGGTGACTTTGCCTCCGTCACCCAGAGCTAAGTGTGGAGTGGCCGGCACCTTGGGCTCTCAGCACTGACGTCAGTCCTCTCTTCAACGTTCGAACGGGGACCAGAGTCCTTGCTGAAACTGTGAAGAGACAGAAGAAAGTGCTAGAGGTTTATCTGAGAAGACATGTTTACTAGAGAGAAAAAAAAAAACAAAGTAAGACACAAATAACAGTATTTACCAAATCTCAGGTTTAGAGTACAATAAGATAAATAAAATATTTTTCTACTTTCCAGAGTTAAATATTGAGACTTAGAGAAATTAGGTAACTAAATCACAACAAACAGAGGTAGACTAAGACTTGGGTTAATGATTGGGTTCAAGGCCCATAGCTCTCCCACTTTAGGGTGTTGATATCTTCAGGTTATAGGGTGCAGTTGGGGAACAGGGTGGTGCCAAGGTTTTTGGTTTTTTTTTTTTTTTTCATTCCATAAACAAGACAGTGAAGTTTTTCTTTTTAATTGTCCTATTCTCACAGTTCTACACTGATTTGTATTTTTAATAGCTTAAATTTAAAGGTATTATCAGGTATGAGAAGCCATTGGGCACACAAAAATTTTTTCTTGGATAAAGATTTACATTCAATGCAAGCTCAAATTATTTTTCTAAAGGAACCAAGGTAATGGAGTCAGTACCTGTCAGTGCATAAATTCTTGTTTTGTTCCATACATGTTATATTTTACACTGCTTCTTTTTAACTGTCCTGTCTGTACCTGCCATTACTCATAAAGGGAATTAGGTTATTAAACAAGTGTTTTCTTGTCTTGTATAATTTCTGTTTTTAGCTCACTGAAGATTTGTTTATTGAGGCTCCTTATTAGATCCAGCTTTTTTCTTCATGAAGCCATCTAACCTCTATTATGTCACATTTTTCTTGGCATCCTTGCCTATAATGTGTTCTAAAAATGCATATAGCTTCTTCCAAGGATAACATTTAAAACAGAACATCCTTCACAATTGAAATCTGAAAGATGGAAATTAGAAAGAAATCTGATTAATGTCTTCAGTCCTCGCCATTTATACCTTCCCTGGAACCTCAGTGACCTCAGTGTAAGAGAAGCTGTTCTTCAAACAGGTAGGAGGTGTCCCTCAGCACCCCGCTAGAGAAAGCTGTGGAGAGCTGCCCTTCCAGTCTATTTTTCTGTCGTGCTCTACACTGTCTGCTAATTCTTTGACCTCTTTACGTGATTTTCCATCATACGATCTTCCAGGCTGTTCTCTACCCAGTCTCCTGCCTGGAGATCAGACCAGCCTAAGAATAGTCAACCTGTGCTGTACACGAAGTCCAGCTAAATACCCCAAAACAATAAAGAGTATGTTACGTACCCTGGACTGCAATGGCTTTATATTTAACTGACATGTATTTTCACAGAGGATGACAGAAATTCATTGTAACTCATAGTTACAATCACTGATTTGTCAATCTCCTCAATCTTCTTTTGTCTGTTTTTCTTTAAAATTTTTCACTAAATCCCATGTCTTTTTATATATAAAAATATAATATTCCCCCTTTTTTGAGGGAAATTCTAACATCTTTTATGTAATAATCAGTTGGTGATCCTCAGCCAATTTTAGTTTCACTAATTCTGTTGTAGTGCAATTCAAAGTATTATGGATATTTTCTGAGAGAAGGAGAGACAGAGAGACAGAGAGAGAGAGACAGAGAGACAGAGAGAGAGAGACAGAGAGACAGAGATTGCGATTATTTGAGAAATGACCAGCATGATGAACGCTTACATTCTAGTTCAGTCTCTTTTCTAGGTAGGAAATGCAGTTCCCTTGTAAATTTGTAAGATCACACAAACTTCATCCTAAAGGCTATTGTAAAGCTAGGCCATGAAATCTAGCTTCACATACAAGAAATGTATTTTTCTATAACAACTTTTATAGTACTCACTAAGAAATAATACTGAAATTATTGCACAAGTAGGAAAGCATTTCCTCCCTTCTTCTTCCTGCTATATATACATCACTGCCACCTCATGGTTCTTTAAGAATCATCCAGAATAAATGAACCACGAAAAACAGACTTTTATGATTCCTTAATGTAATCCCAATATAATATGCCAGCTTAATTTGAGGATGAAATTTTGTTCAATCACAATTTACTTCAGGGAAAAAATGACAGCATTAAGCACAACACATAAATAGAGGTGTATGGTATTTTTAAAATATTTTATTCTGAGATAAATAAAAAAACACAAATCAAAACATCCTTAGGGATATGTCTGCAGTATTGGATATTAAAACATAATTTGAATAGTAAGTAGGAACATAGGATGTAGAAGGTAAACAAAGAAAACAGGGTGAATCTTTCAGTCTGTGATTCCTGGTGTATTTTATTCTAAAACCTTTCCTTGAGCATTTTTTGGTTTCTGTGTGTTGTGGTCTTGGTTCCCATGGATCATAGTTCTTGACAAAATTTCACTAGTATAGATCTTGGGAGTTTAGCAGTCAAATTCCGTGATGTTTCATTCCATGGTTATTAGAACTGAGCCCCCGATAAGCTCCAAATGAAACAACTGATGATAAACTGAGAGATAATGTTTAGTATAGGGAAATATTCTCTGGGAAGCAAAGATGGACTTGACTATTTTAGGAACAGAAAAAAATATCTATGACTTTCTACTGGTGGTTTTCCCTTGTTAAACATAAAAGTACAGAATGATGAAGTATTTACACTCATAATTCTGAGACTCTGAAGTTCTGAGCATTTCTGCTCTTCAGAATGTCTCCATTATAAGAAGAGAAAGAGAGTTAAATGCAAACAATTTTGTTGTTATTTTGTGCAAAACAAGATTTCACATTTGGTTCGGGCTAGTCTTCCTGCCTCAGTCTCTGGAGTGCTAGGATTAGAGATTTGTACCATCATGAACTACAACATCTTTTAAATTCATATAAAAATCCTGGAAACCATTGTGTTGCAAAAACAATTAGTTATTTGGCTCCAAGTTAAAGATTAAAAAATAATGATAATTGGAAGAGAACTTGGCCCAGAACTTAGAAAAAAGGTGCGTGGATATACCCTGTGTGAGAGTGGACGCTCCACCGGGAAAGGTCTCTAGGACCCCCGAGAGGGAGCTCAGCAAGGAAACCGGCGAGTGTTTTGTGAAATCTTGACATGGACAAATTTCTCATATTCTTGCAGTAATTCATATTCTCTTGGTCAAAGTCTTCTCAAATCTTTTGCAATTGCTTTCTTTAGCCACAGCAGCAGAAGGGTTTAGAAAAAGGAACCTGCATGAAAAAAATGGTAAATTACAAAATCACATGGAAGAAATGATTGCTATACATCAGTTCAAAAAGGGAAAGCCCTGTTAGAGACTACTCTAGCTGATGCAACCAATATTTGAAACAACATGGCCATTTGTTGTCATATGAGTCTATTTTGAACTTTATCCCTGTTTTCAACTAGAGGTACACTGCAAAACAAAAGAGTGAAGTTATTTCTTTGCTCTATAATGACTCATTGAATGGTATGCTATCAGAGCAAGGTATACAACTTCATATATTATCTTATCATCTTACTTTACCTTATCTTTCTTAGTACTTTATCCCAACAAGTACATGTTGGTTGAAAGAATGGTTGAATGACAGAACTTTTTCTAGTATAGTTCATTGGGTATTTGGCTTAATTTTATAGATAAATATCTGACAAATATTGGAAGTATAAGAAACAACTATTAATTGGGTGCTACTAAAGTTAGAAACAAATCAATCAGACATGGGTTGTAATAAGCAAAATCTCAATTCACAATTTCATTACATTTAAAATTGGTAATCGTTATTATTTTAACATTTTAATCCCAAGCTTATATCACTTTAGCAGAGATGAATCAGTAAGCTTTGAAATCTCATATTTTAGAAGTGGAACATGGAAATGAATTTTCCAAGGTTATAGATGTGCATTTTGGAGATCCTAGGCTCCCTAACGTTAGTGATGTGCTCATGTGGCCACAGGCCACAAAATAAAACTGCATGTAAATTGGTTTTCTCCCCATGTAGAGGTTCAGAGTACCTGGGACTCAGAAAAATTATTATTTATATTACATTCTGACAGCATGTTGCTTCCATTCTTATGAATCACTATGGAGTAGGGAAACATTGCCAGCCAAGCGTGGCAAGCTACATCTCATTACACATTCCATTTGCTCCTCGGAGCACTGCTTCTAGTGTACATATACATGTACAATTTCTAATGTAACAGTAAAATGACATGGGCCAACTTGGTTCTTTTTCTACCTGTTAAATATGTGATTATCTCTGAGAAGTGGAATGCTTCCCTGGATTTTTGGATTGCAAGCATTCAGATATGTGTGAAGAAATAAACAAAAAATAAGGAATGGTTCTTTACTGGTGTTTCATGTTCATTGTATCTCCAGGGCTCCAGAATCATCAGATGTCTGTCTTCATCTTATGTCTAACTTCCTCATATGTAGGCTATTGGTTATGGAAATAATGGCCTGCTGGACATATTTATGGGTAGCTCTTCAGGGAATACAGCATGTTCAAAAGGCTTTTGTGTAAAAGGACATGCAGAAAAGCCTGCGATCACAGTGGCTTCACTTTATGACCAGCACTGGAAATTCAGTGCTTTGCCTTTTATTATTCTACTGCTATACTATTAGCATATTAGCACTTCAGCAGCGAAATTTAAAGAGTGTTATTCTATTTATTTTAAGTGTCATATAATTATGAATTGATTTATTAACCATTATAATGTTACAAAATGATAATTAATTTATTTGCATAATATGTAGTTTCATAGAAGTTCAATTATAATAAAGCATTTGCTAAATGTACCATGAAAATAGTATTTCCAGAGAGAGTAAAAGTCTGAGCTGGAATTTATTTAGTCTGTCAGTATGTGGTCTTCATCATGGGCAATCCCTTCATTTCAAGGTGGAGGGGGTTTCCACAGCCCCATGATTCACTCATCTATTCACTTATGAAATATTCTTTATTTCAGAATATGATATTCAGGATCCTTGTTGTATGCAAAAACAGCAGTGTATCAATAGAAATAAAAATGAAGTTGGATATATAAATTTGCTTAATAACTGAAATTCTGTGAGCCAAAACTTGGAAGGTGATATCCAATTACTTATCTGAATAATGAGCTGGCAGGGTGCTGTCCTTAGCTTGCTTCCCATGGGCCTATAGCTCCTTCTTTCCAATAGGCGATGAAAAAATAGAAAGAAGGAGACAGCCAGTTCCCATGGCTGCAGCTCTTAGGACTAGCACTACATTACAGGAGGGGTCTAGATGCCTAGACCATAACTCTAAATAGTTAGCATAAAAGCCAGGCCATCCTTGACCACATTATTCTGAATATTTCCTCCAACAATGCTTTCTTCACTTGCCTATGGAAAGAAATGCAGGGAGGAAGAATTCTACCTCTGCAATGTGGTACATCTTGCATGTCTAGCAGAATATCATTTTCCAGTCCACTTTGTAAGAGGCTGCAGAACCAGTGTGTCTCTTGTTTACTGAATAAATCTTGTATTTTTTTTAATCCCCAAAAAGTGATGGTGTAGAAATTATACTGAAATATGATGAAAGGCAGATTGTGGCAAAGGAAAGGTACATTTTTAGTAGAATTTTTCCTTTGATAAACAATAACAATAATTTATTTAGTATCCAATCAACACTGAACCCACATGTATTAGAACATCATCTAACGTTATCTTAACAACATTCCTGATGTGTTAAATAAAAGAATAATCTTATTATTTGCTGTTAGGGGTTGTGCAGAGAACAATTAAAATCAGGACATGGAGTTTATAATTTTATTTTATGATGGACACCCAGAGTTAACACAAAGAAATGCAGGAAATCTATCCACAACACCAAAGACATAGAATATTTAGTCAAGGGTCTGAATCCCACAGCAGTGTCCCACATAAGTCCAGATGAAGACCCAGAGCTCATGACAATGCTTCCCACGGGTCCAACTGGTGGTCTAGAGCCCACAAGAAGGACTCACGCCAGTCTCTTTTACAGATCTGTCCTGGGAAGGCCCAAAGGTCAGTGGTGGAAGCTAGAAAGTCTATGCCAGCAGGGTGAAGTAGCTGTGCTGGCAGGTTGGAGGTTCTATGCTGGAACTGAGAAGTCACACTCACAATAAAGAGCAGGGCTGTCCTGAAAAGCACCAAAGCCATCCTCAGCGACACAGAGGTCCAGAGCGCCTCTGATGATAAGCACAGTCAAGTACATGCCAAGAAGCCAGTGTGACGAGTTCATCCTGGAGACTAAGCAGCACACGTCTTCCCCATGGAGCCAGGAAGCAATGCTTGATGTGAGGACCAGAGCTTCTCCCGGAGAACCAACGGCTCAAATGGCAACATGTAGGAGAACCCACAATGTCTCAGTGCCTCAACGCCTCAATGTCTTAATGCCTCCCTTCTCCTTCTCCATGTCTCTACTTATGCTGGCAACTTTCCACAGGTGGAATATCTATGCTCAGCACCATGGTGATTTAATTCGGCTGGTGTCAAGTTGACCACCAATTCTTAATCTATAACATCATTATTTCTAGAACAGAGAGTAAGTTTGGAGAATCAGCAACAGGATAGTAGATATGGAACCCAATTCAGTTTAGCTGGATTCCAAAGTCAAAGCCACACACTGTGCACTATGATGCTTTCTTCATGTACGTGTACTAGGATGGAATTCTACAACCTAAGTAAGTACTGTACCATTGAGCTGCATTCCCAGACCCTGTAATATACTTTTAAGTGCATAGTTCTTAACCTTGGCATCTCACTATAGCTCAAAATAACAAATATATGGATGCTTTGTAACATTAAATGTGTCCAAATCAATAGCAAGTAGAGTGAGTGGTAATTTCCTAGTTTTAAAATCCTTCATCTAATTTTTGTACTAATCTGATTTTGTTGGGGTAAAATTCGTTCAACAGGAAAGCAAACTTTTTTTAAATTTAATTTTAAACAGAATAAAACAGAACAATGAAACAAATCAAAACAGTACTAGGACAGCAGGAAATCTGCAGTAGTTTCTATATTGCATAATGTTGTCCTCTAAACAGTGGCTTTCAGCTTGTGAAGTCAATCTGACAATAGAATTCCTCCTACTCATCTGGTTGCTCAGGAGAGTGAGAAGTGGGGGGTTGCTGTTCTATCCCCAGCCCCCATGCAGGCTGGCTCACAGGTGGGGCTTAGCTTGCTGTGCTCGGTCTGTGTTCTGACTGGCTCATAGGTGGGGCTTAGCAGAAAAGCAAACTTTTATGTGAACAATTCAGTAGTAACTAAGACACCACCTCAACCTAGTTCCAAAATATTTTCATCACCCCCAAAGAAGCTTCTGAACTTCTTCAGCAACAGCTCTCCATTTCTTCTTACTCCAGCACCTGGCAGCCACCAATCCTTCTCCGTCTCTATGGATTTACAGATTCTGCGTCTTTCACTTAAGTAGAACACTGACTATGAGGGCTCTTGTGTCTTGTTTCCTTCATTCACCATCATGTTCTCAAGATTACATGTTGTATGTGCATCAATAACATTCATAGCTTCTAAGGGAACTGCTTGAAAAGAAAATGAGCATATCATGTTTGTTGTTTATCTACTACAATCATAGCTCTGTATGAGCAGGGATCAATTTTAGCTATATTTTGAAAGCAAGATATATTGTCTTTTGTATTTTCATTCATATAGAACTAAATTTTTAACTCTCCTTTGGTTTTTCTCTGTGATCTGTTAGGTATTTGAGTATACACTTTATTTCCACATATTTTACTTGTCCAAATTTTCCTCTGGCATTAATTTCTAATTTGTTTTAATTTTGGTCAGAAATATACTTTATATGATTTCAAAATTTAAATGTACACAGATTTATTTTATGGGATATATACATATTAAAATGTTTTATATGCACTTGTTATAGTTTTAACTACATAGACGTATTTTTTCATATACAGTGATATATCAATGTCTGCTATGCCTAATTGAATTATATGGTTATTTATGTTGATCTTCTGGTTAGTTCTATACACTGCTGAGTTCATAGTAGTAACATCCCAAACTACTGTTTTTGAATTATCTTTTTTCTATGCAATTCTGTCAGACTGATGCATATATTGGAGGGTCTATTTTGAGGTATACACATGTTTATATGAGTTATCTTCTTGATGGATTAATACTTTTATTATTAGAAATGATGTCTCATTTTTCCTACAATATTTTTGTGTCTTAATGTCTATTTTTTCTAGTATTATTAAATTTGTTTACTATTTTCTTGTTATACAGTTTTTATTATTTTATTACTGTATATATTTGAAATTTGATCCTTCTAATCTCTGTCTTTTGATTGGAGTGTTTTATCTGTTTCTGTTTAAAAGAATATTTGCAAGGTGTAATTTTCCTCTCATTTTGTTATTTGCTATTTTTATGTTTTATGTATTTTTCATATTCCTCTACCAGTGCCTTTGTGTTTAATAGATAGTTTCCGTGTCCCATTTAAAATTTCTTGCTCTATTGCTCCAGGACAGTGTGGCTGGCAAGAGGAAGCTGAGTCTCGCCCTCATCCTGCATTCGCCCAGGATTTGCAGCTGGTGAGAGGAGTAGCCTGAAGATCTGAGAGAATGCCAGTGCCACAATAGAACCCTGGATAAGGTATGCATGATGGACAGGCAGAACTGGAGACGTGGAAGTATTTCATGTAACACTGAATCCAGGATTGCCAAATGGTCCCTCTGCGGAATCCAGAATCCATCCTGGTATTCAGCCCCTCCCACTGTGCTGTGGGACCTACAACCAGTGTGGGAAAAATCTTGGACTCAGTAATCAGCCTATTTTTCTCTCTTTTTTTCTTCTTTTTTCTTTCTCTCTTCTTTTTTTTTAATTCTTCTTCCTGTTTTCATTCTTTCTTTTATCTTCTCTTTTCTAAACAGCTGAGAACTCCCACCACAGAAAACTACTACTAACCTCTAAAATCAGAGACTAAGTTCAG
Organism: Dolichotis patagonum; assembly: GCA_004027295.1. Classification (NCBI taxonomy): domain Eukaryota; kingdom Metazoa; phylum Chordata; class Mammalia; order Rodentia; family Caviidae; genus Dolichotis; species Dolichotis patagonum. The sequence continues at coordinate 4,339 of PVJX010016675.1, read as the reverse complement.
ATAATCCCTCAAATGCTCCCTTGTTCTTGCTTTTCTAACCCCTTTTCTAGTTTCTTTTGTCATCCAGTCTTGCTTCTACTTCATTTCCAGTTATTTTTGTTTTATACACTCCCAAAATTTCCCCACCATATGGTAAAACCACTCTACTAAGGGGAAACACTTTGCATATAAACTCCTAATTTATGATTTTTTTTCTGTTATATAACAGTAAACTTTGCTCCTATGGTCTAAATTACAAAATCAATAGTTACCACAGTTAGTCAGTTTCTAAATTGTTCTTAATGGTATTGTTATTGCCAGTTTTACTAGTTGGGCCAGAGTGTCATATCTGTTGTATGTGTTCTTCTTTTAAGAACAATACTGGGAAGCTCCGGGAAGGACATCCACAAGGCCTACACCAAAGGACTGGGGAGTGAGCCAAACAGATACCAACATCTCTTCTTAATTAATTGAGAAGCAAGGATTTGGGACAGGCATGAGTGAAGACTCTCCTAAAAGAGAAGGCATCCCAGAAGAACAGGTTTTCCCAAGACAGGCCTTGATACAAGTGATATAGCTACCTACTAAAAAACTTCACAAGGATAGTCACAGAAAAATAATAATTTTTTAAAATAAAGAAATATTGTGAAATAGAAAATAATAAGATGAAGACGCAAAATACAATTTCAGACATCTAGCCCACACAGAACAAGTTCAGGAGAAAGACATTGCAGAAATTGGAATTCATACCTGAACATTGTAAAATGATAGCAACCAAAGTAAAGAAACAAATAGATGAGGTTATAGAGGATATCAGATCAAAAATATTCTCTCAGGTGAAAAAAGAAATCTGATCATTTAAGAAATTTCTCAACAAATCTAGAATAGTGATACATAAAAATGATGATAACAGCAAAAGAATGGAAGCCATGAATGATCAATATAAGAAAGACATAGAATGCATGAAATGGATTCAAACAGATATTTATGAAATTAAAAGTTCCATTGAGAGCTGGAAAAACGGATAGAATTACTGAAGAGAGACTCTCAGATCTTGAAGGCAGGACTGCAGCTAGGGATCATGAAAGTAAAGAGCTCTGGAAAATAACAAATGATCAGGAAATAACAATTCAACAGCTGCAGATGGCACAAAGAAAAACAAAATAAGAATAATTGGTGTCAATGAACAAGCAGGTATCAACACAAATAACATAAAAAAAGACTTTTTGCAGAAATAATAGCAAAAAGTTATTCAACTATGAGAACAGAATCTGACATATTGATAAGTGAGGCATATAGAACTCCAATTAGCCATAACCAAAATAAATCTACTCCCAGACATATAATAATCAAGTTCTCAGAAAACCAGCATAAAATAAGGACATTAAAAAGCTGTTAAAAAAAGAAAGAGATCACCTATAAAGGAAAGCCCATTGGAATCACAGCAGACTTCCCAATGCAAAGCCTCAGTCAAGAAGATATTGGAGTGAAGTATTTCAAGTCCTGAAAGAAAACAATTTCAAGCCCAGATTGATATATCTTGCAAAACTATCTTTCAAAATGAATGGAAGAATAAGACATTTCTGTGACAAAGAACAACTGAAGAAACTCAAGACCAACCAACACCACAAAAGATAGTGAAAGATATTTTAGACAAAGATAAGAATGACCATAATTCCAAACACAATAACAGAAAGAAATCAACAAGGAGGGCAAGCAATTAAACAGAGGGAAAAAGTAGCAAACCAAAATCAGAAAAAGAACATGACAAAGATAGCTGGTATATATCGGTTATAAACATCAATGTAAATGGCCTCAATTCAGCAATCAAAAGAAACACACTGGCAGAATGGACCAAAAAGTGAAATCCCACAAAATATTGTTTTCAAGAAACACATTTAACTTAAAAAGAAATTCTTGAACTGAAAGTCGAAGTGTGGAAAGCAATCTTCTATGCAACATGAACCCAGAAAAATGCAGCAATATCTAGTCTATTCACACACAATATGAACTTAAAACCAAGAAGAATTAAAAGGAATAAAGAAGATCATTACATACTTGCTAGGGAAAAACTTCAAGAGGAAGACATAACAAATCATATGTATACATGGACCAAATACAGGGGCACCCAACTATATAAGCGAAATATTGATAGACATGGAAAACCAAGTAAGCAATCACACAGTTTTAATGGTGGACCTTAATATACCATTGTCACAGAGATAGATCAACTAGACAAGAAAATCTGCAAAGAAATAACAGCACCAAACCAAAGCTGTGAATAAATGGATTTATTAGATGTTTACAGAATGTTTTACTGCACAAAATAAGAATATACATTTTTCTCAGTTGCACAACAGATGTCCTCTAAAATAGACCATGGACCAGATCAAAGAACATGATGAAATAAATTCAAAGGAATTGAAATATCTCATGCTTATTACCTGACCATTATGCAATGATTGGAAATTATTGACAAAAGAAGCTACAAAAGTTCCATAAACAGTCCGGGGATTTGGCTCAGTGGCTTAAGCAACTGCCTGGCAAGCGCAAGGTAGTGAGTTCAATCCCCAGTACAAAAAAAAAAAGTTCCATAAACACATGGAAAATAATAACACCATCATGAACAACTAATTACTCACATATGAAATTAAAGAAGAAATTAAACAATAATTATGATCAAACAAAAATGTCAATAAAACTTTCCACAAGTTATAGGGTGCAACAGAAGCTGTCCTTGAGGGAAATTTAATAGCAGTGAATTCTTAAATCATGAAATTAGAGTAAACACAAATAAACAACTCAATGCTGCACTTCAAGATTCTTGTAAAAGATGATCATGTTAATCACAAAGCCCATACAAGGGAAGAAATTATAAAGATCAGATCAGAAATTAATGCAATTGACTAAGAATATAATACAAAGAATTAATGAATCAAAGAGTTGACTGTTTGAGAGAATAAGTAAAATTGACAAAATCCTAGCCAGCCTTATCAAAAAAAAGAAAAAGGAATGAAAAACTCAAATTCATGCATTGAGGAATCAAAAGGGTGAAATCAGTACAGATCTTGTAGAAATTCAGAAGATCATCCATATAAACCTAAAAATTCTTTGCTTGCCTAAGATGAAAAATAGAAGAAAAGGACAGAATACTAGAAATGTATGAATTACCAAAGTTGAAACAAGAAGATGGAAGAATTTCAAATAACCCAATATCAGGTAATGTAATGGAAAATGCAATTAAAAATTTACCAACAAAGAAAAGCCCAGATCCTCATGGATTTATAGCTGAATTCTGCAAGGCATTTAGAGAAGATTTATCTATAATACTCTTCAACGTCTTTTACAATATTGAAATTTAAGCAATTCTCCTTAACTTATTCGTGGAGGCAAGTACTATGATATGAAAAGTAGAGAAAGACCTAACCTAAAAAAAAAAAAAAAAAAAAACAAGGAATGACAAGGCAATTTCCTTAATGAACATAGATGCAAAAATCCTCAATAAGTAACTAGGAAATACAGTGCAGCAAATCATCAAGATTTTATACCATAATCATGTGGGATCCATCCCAGGAATGCAGAGGAGTTTAAACATATGCAAATCAATAAATATAAATATATCAGTAGACATGTTAATAGAGCCATACACAAAAATTACATGATCATCTCAGTAGATGCAGAAAAAGCTTTTGATTCAGTCTAACACTCATTCATGATGAAAACCCTAGAAAAAGTCAGCATAGATGGTCATTACCTCAATCTGATAAAAGCCATTTATCACAAACCAACAACCAAGATCATATTAAATAGACAAAAACTGAAAGCTTTTCCTGTAAAATCAGGAACAAGGAAAGTATGTCCACTGTCACCACTCTTACTCAAATAATTCTGGAAACACTAGCCAGAGCCATTAGACAAGAGAGAGAAACAGAAGTTATAATGACAGGAAAGGAAGAAGTTAAATTATCATTATTTTCAGATGACATGATGCTCTACATAGAGGACCCCAAAAACTTCATCAAAAATTTCCAGAATTAATAATCAAATTCACCTTGCAATTCTGTATTGTTGCTACCCTTTATTCTGTTTCTTTCTTTCTTCTCTTTAAATAAAATTTAAAAAAATAATCAAATTCAGTAGCATAGCTGGATACAAAGGCACACAATAATCAATAGCATCCCTAAAAACAAACTCACTGAAAGGAAAAGTAAAGAAACCACATCCTTCAAAATAACACCCAAAAAATGAAACACTTAGGAATCAGTTTAACAAGGGGAGTAAAAGATCCATACATTGAAAATTACAGAACTCTGAAAAAAGAGATTGAAGAGAATAACAGAAAATAGAAAGATATCCCTTG
>PVJX010016674.1:0-39833 GCA_004027295.1 Dolichotis patagonum | reverse complement strand
CTTTATAGGTGATCTCTCTTTTCTCTCTAACAGCTTTTAGTATTCTGTTCTTATGGTGGATTTCTGGGATGGTGATTATTATGTGTCTGGGTGTAGTTTTATTTTGGTTATGGCCATTTGGAGTTCTATATGCTTCACTAATCCAAATGTCAGTTTCCATTCTCATGTTTGGGAAGTTTTCAGCTATTACTTCTGTAAACATCCTCTTGATATCATTTGGGCTGTCTCCTGCTTTTTCATTTATCCCCATTAATCTTATGTTATTTTTCTTTGCATCATCTTGCAGGTGTTGAATTGTGCATTTCCTGATTCTTTGTTATTTTTAAAAGATCTTTCTTTTCCTGTTCACTATCTGTGATCTTATCTTCAAGGTCTGAAATTCTATCTTCACTCTAGTTGAGGCAGTTATAACAGCTTTCAATAGAATTTTTGATTTCCTGTACATCTCTTTGAATCTGCTTTATGTATTCTGTTTGTTTCTTATAGTGTTCATTCCGGGATTCTATCTGTTTGCTTTGTTCCTCTAAGTTTTTAGCTGGGTCTTCACTAGATGTGTTCACTATTTCTTTCATTACTTTTATCATTTCTTCTTTTACCTGGGCAAGTACTTCTGATTTGAATTTCTCCATAGCTTCCCCTAGTTGCTTCTTTATTTCAGTTGATATCGTTTCAGTCATTTCAGGTGTATGGCTTCTATTTTCTTCTATGTACATCACTCCTAGGCTTTCTTGGAATGGGCTGGAGATTTGAGCCTGCCTTTTGTCTTTCCTTTTGTTATTTTTCTTTATTTCGTTGGTTTGAGAGGTGTTCCAAAGCTTCCTCTGGGTGTGTGGTGAATCATCTCCTGAACCCTCTGCTCCTGGAGCAGTCTTAGCTCCCCGGCAGACACTTGGCTCCCTCAGGCAATCCACACTCCCCTGCAGGCTCTTGGCTCCCTTAATTGAGAGGCAGAAGCTGGGTGTGGAGAACTGGGGCTGGTGAAACCCCTAGGGCACAATCCCCTGTCCTAGGGGGTGGATATGAACTCAACCACTGGCAGTGCTGGTGTTAAGCTCTCCCCTAGAGAGTTCTCTTTTCCTATGCATTCCTTTCAGCCTGACAAATAGTTTATCTCATATTGCTAGAAGTTCCTCTTCAACCTCACTGAGCTCATCCAAAACTGTGACAATCTCCCCTGCTTTTTCAGTGGTTGTACTGAGGACCACACTTGCATACGACTAACATTCTTTGGGAGTTTAATGCACAACAGACATTGTAGTCCATGTGGTACACAGGCTAACTCATTTAATCCCAAGGGTTACACAGGTACAACCTGCACAACTGCTATTGCTAATCAGTCACTTCACAGTCAACAAAACTTGCTGGAGGCCTTGAAGCTGAATACACATGCAGGGCTGTGGCATGGCCTGGGACCGCTGAACTGAGAACAAGGAGATGCCTCAGGGGGCAAGATAGGCCACAGCTCAGACTTTCAGCAGCCCAAAGGAGACCCTGGCACCTCGGGACCTGCACCATGTGGTTGACTTGGGGTGCTGGGAGAACAAGGAGCTCCTCCCCTCTCTGGGGGCGGCTGAAAGTGGCAGACTTTTGGCAGCCTGAAGCAGAGAGACCCTGGCACATTGGGACCTGCACAATGCAGTTGACTCGGGGTACCAGGAGAACAAGGAGCTTCTCTCCTCTCTGGGGGCAGCTGTGAGTGTGGCAGACTTTTGGTGGCCTGAAGCAGAGAGACCCTGGCACGTTGGGACCTGCACGGTGTGGTTGACTCAGGGTTCCAGGAGAACAAGAAACTCCTCCCCTCTCTGGTGGGCGGCTGTGAGCCTGCTGGTGCTCAGGCTGAGAATCAAACATCTCATGTTGTCCTGTCCCCTGTCCCCCCGCTTAGCAAGTGGGAGCCAATGAACTACACATCTTGTGAAAAGATTGGCTATGTTATTTAGTATGAATTCCCCATATGCAAAGATATGGACAATCATTTGGAAGAAAACAAGAAACAATATGACAGATAGTGAAGATCTCTGGTTGTCTAGCTTTGAAATGTATGCTTTCTTATGTCCTATTCTGTTTTGTTTTGTTGTGTTTAATTTTACCCCCTTTAAAATAAAATTTAAAAAAAAAGATAGGCCACAGCTGAGGACACCTAGAGAGTTTCTCCTAGGATAGTTCTCCTTAATTAGCACTGTCTGTTGCTTGGAGGGGTCTTTGAACCCCTCCCAAGGTCCTGCTCAAGTTTCCTCTCTAACCCCTTCCTTGTTTGAATACTAAATAAATATGACCCTCCCAGAGACCTTGTCTCAGCCACCAGAGTTAAGAACTTTGCAGAGGGTTTTGGTCCTCCTGAAGCCTTAAAGATCACACCACTCATCTTACTCATTTGCACCTTCACCATACACTCATTTGGGAGATCGGGGATCTAGGTACAGACCCCAATAGAGACTAGGTAAAGCTGTGGCTGCACCATGAGCAGGACCTAGCCAGCATCTGTGTACAGCTCAATGTCTTCAAAACTCCCAGTACCCCAGAACATGAGTGAGCTAATCAGCCACCTAAATTGTTAGGCACAAATTACAGGTTACTTTATACATGAAACTATAAAAAATAATTCACCAAGTCTTCAAAGGTAGGCAGTAAGCACAAAGAGCCTAGAGATGACCTTTGGCAGACATCCCCACTTAGAAGATAGATGACATCCCCACTTAAAAGATAGATGAACTGCTCTTCAGATCACCCCACACCTGCCTTCCACTACCCAGTCTGTGCTTACCTGGCCACCATCTGTTCCTGCTGCTCCAGAAATTCTTCCAGTCTGGCCTGTCAAGTCTGGCCTTTTGAGTTTTCCAGCTCCATTGCATATTTTGTCCTAACTGTAAATCTCTTGGCCATTTCAGTAGAATTTTAGGAGAGGGGCAGGGAAAACATCTGAGTGCAAATCAGCATCTTGATAATAAGTCTAATTTTATTTCTGGCATATTTTATGTTGCCAATTTTTAATTGATACATAAAAATATATATTTATTATTTACAGCATGACATTTCAAAATAAGTATACACTGCAGAATGCAAGGCTCACCAGGGGAGATAGAAAAGACTGGGAAGATGTGGGACAAACCTTACAAAGTTCTGTTAGATGGGAGGAATCAGTTTGAGAGTGAGGTCTAACATGCAACAAGGTGAGAACTGCCAATAACAAGACAGTGCCCTTGAAAAGCACTGAAAGAATAGGTTTTAGGTGCATATACTTTTAAATTTACATAATTTTTAATCAGAAGGAGGTGTAGGAAGGATTGTGCCCATGTGTGTGTGTGTGTGTGTGTGTGTGTGTGTGTGTGAGAGAGAGAGAGAGAGAGAGAGAGAGAGAGAGAGAGAGAGAGAGGGAGAGAGAGGGAGAGAGAGACTTCATTTCCACTTTAAAAGTGTAAACAAATTCACTCCAACCTCAAGGGTAAAGTACCAGGGCCCTTTGTGACAGCTTCTAAGAAGTTAATCCATGGTTTAAAATAGTCCATTGCTTGGTTCAAAGATGGCATTTACCTTTGAAAAATGCCATTTTCATAGCAGACCAAGGAGCAGTGTACCTAGAGGGTCAGCTAAATTCAAGTGGGACTCAGACTGGCCCCTTTATGCTTCCATATTTATTTCATGAGTATTTTAATGGCATGTGAGTTTAGTTACAACTGCATCACCTACATTAATTAATGGAGTTGATATTGGAGCAGAGACTTTAGTGAACAGGGTGTTGTGTGCAGTAGAAGTAATCAAGTTCAAAGTCAGAAAAGCAGCTGTTTGCACTAGAGACTGGCTGTCAGCAGAGAGGTGGAATGACCTTGGATTTACCTTGCCGAGAGAAGCCAGGAGTCTGGGGTTTGGGAGAAGAGTTGGGTGATCCCAGAGGGCCTCCAGTGGAGGGCAGAACCCAACAGGGTGATGGCACTGGTGAGCATGGAGCACAGTGGATCAGACACAGAGCTGTGCAGTGTCAGAGTGGCACAGGGACCTGGGTGGACTGACCTGCATTTCCTGCTCCTAAACTTACCGCCCTGAGCCTGCCCTGTGCACGGCCACCGCAAGCCTAGCTCTAGGCTCAGAGGCAGTGTCACTGCTGCTGCAGCCACAGTGCTACCTCCTTGCTGTGAGCCTGGTCGTTCAGTGCATTCTGCCTGCCAGTCTGTTTTATTCAGTATCAATACCGCCACTTTCCCTTTTTCTCTTACTGTTACACGGATACCATAGACCTTTGATAGATCTTTGCTAAATCTTTTTTTGGTTTTTATTTTGTTTTGCTTTGTCCTATGTGGTTATTTTGAGACATTTTTAAACAATACAGTTGGATTTGGAGTTTTGATCTAAACTGAAGTCTACTTGTCAATTTAAAATTTAAAGAGATAGTAAACGTAGTTTTCTTTTGAATAGAACTCTTTAACGCATCTTTGTTTATTATCAAAACTAACATATTGGTTCTTAGGATTTCTAGATAAGGTTTGTTCCTGTCTCTTTTTTTTGTCTTTTATTTTGCAGATTGTGTTTTTATTGTTCTTTTCCTTCTTATCACATTTTGAAGTTTAATCTATATTTATTGTCCTCATGGTTGCCATAGAAATTTAAGCATACTCAAATGTTTTTTCTCTCCCATTATAAAATGGCAACTCTCAAGGATATGTCCTAAATTGTCCTTGAGTGAGTTGCTAGATCTCAGCTCCCATTCCTTCTTCTCCCCTCCCCCTGGATCCTTTCTGATTTCGGGGGGGGGGGTCTCTGCCCATGGACTGTGCCCATGGCCCCCAGAGTCCACTTCACAGCTCAACTCCAGAGCACTGGGTCTCACGGTGGAGAAGCAAGGCGATTTGGGCCTTGGGGCACACTTAGCAGCTCTGGCCTGCAGTTTTGATTGTCACTGCTGGGATAAGGGTGTCGCATGGGCATCCAGTGGGCAGATGGAATCTCCCACAAAGAGTTTTCCAGCCCAAAAGGTGACAAGATCAAGACTGAGCAGCTCTGCTTGACAGATTTTGTGGCTTTTATAGCAATGTTAATATTACTAGTTATGCTTAAATTATTTTTATTGCCTATTCTTTCATACCATCACTCTTAAACCTAAATGCTGCATAACCCTAGACCAGCTAACCAGTGCTCTCAGGTAGTCCTTTTCCAAGCAACATCTGTGGAGAGGAGGAACCACACTTCTCTAAGCCTAGGGCCAGGCCTGTCACCTGCACTCCATCTCAGAGCTGGTGGCCTGGGCTAGACCAGCTCCTGGTCAGTCATTCCCCCTACTCAGCAGAATTATTTTTCAAGTACATGTTTTCCCCCTACATTTGCACACTTTACACCTCGGTTTGTTAATTTCCTGTCCTTGCCTTGCACACTCCTTTCTTATCTGTCTTGGGATATCTAATATACATTAACCCATGTTTAATACAATACTGTAAGTATTTCATCTGTGATATTTAAGACAGTATTGACATCTTACTCATATTTCCAATGTTTTAGGCACAGAAAGTTTTTCTTTCTTTTAAAATTTTTTTCATGATTTCTTCCTTTACTTCTTTAGAAAGGCTTTCTCTACCCTGAGATCAGATATTTTCCTAATTGTCTAAAGTTGTGTTTTTACATATGATCATTTTAACCCATCAGGATTTATTTTGGTGTTTATTACAAAATACTCTCAAGTTATTAAACAATCCATCCTATACTCTTTCAGATGCCACTTTTATCAAGTACTAAATACATGGGCCAGATTCTGGAGTTTATATCTTGTTTCACCAACTCTTACCTCTCACTTTTAATTATTTGTGCTGTACATGTTTTCCTGTCTGCCGGCCTCCCTTCAAAGTACACTTACTTTGAACAACCATCTTTTTTACTTTTCTATCCATTATTTTTTTTCAAAGGAACACTGCAGTAATGTTATGCAGTTCCAAAAATGTATCCCCTAGGATTCCTGACTGAACTTGTACCACATTTCCAAATATGGTAAGAAATACTGCAGTACTAGATATCTGGCATACAGCTCTTATTTCTCTGTCATACACAATTTTTATATTGCCATCCTTTCATCTGAATTGTAGAAGAATTTCTCAAATTTACCCTTTCCTTCACTAATCTGATTTTCTACATAATCTACCAATCTTGTAGTGCAGCAGTTTTGAATTTAATAATTCTCTGCTGTTCTACATGGAACCTTTACTGATACGAAGGCACTTCCTTGCGGGGACTTCTGGCTGTGCTTCACGGATCCAGCTGGGAATTAGGGAAGCCCATGTTCTTCTTCATACTCCTAGCTGCAAGTCTGTTTGGGTGGAAAGCATCAGTTCTCACTTTGCAGGACACTGCCTGGCTTTCCTGGGGTCTGGGGTCATCTTCCTGAAGAACTCCGCCTGCTGCATATGTCAGATCCAGAGAAGGAAGATGTGAAAATCTGATATTTGATTCCACCTGCTTGGAGACACAGGGGAAATGCTGGAGTCCAAGAGATGCTTGCAACGTTCAACTGCCTCCTTCCCCTGTGCTGTGGTCTGAGATAACCCAGCAGGGCCTTCCTGGTCCACTGCTGTCCCCATGAAAGTCCACAGCCCTGTCCCGTGGATAGAGCCATCTGGACCCAGCATAGCCCAGAGTCTGCACTGCAGTGGGCACCTGCTCCAGGGCACTGATGGGATTAAAATGCCTCTCCACAGGGCCTGGCTGGCAGAGCAATGGGCATTGGACCAGCTCTGCCCAGCCCCTGCCCATTTGCAAGGACAGGAAAGAAATGTGAGCTGCTAGAGCAGCACCACCCTGGTGCCCAGGCTGGATGGAGGTCTTTCTCTTTACATCCTTAATCCTCCCCGCAGAAGCTGGGGACCAGGAATGGATGACATTCTGATCATCTGTGTCCAGTCCATTTCTGGACACTTAAGCAGTGGGAACTGAGGAGTCATCAGGGAATGACGAGATTTATTGTGTTATAAAGAGTGTATTTTCATTTTTCTCATATTCCATTTTCATACTTCTTCATTTACATGGAAGAGTTCCATAGAATAACCATCAAAACAATTCGTAAGATATAGAATTTTCCCTCAGCTGTGTTGAGCTTTAACTGACATTGCCATCAGAATGAGGTTCTCACAAAACCATCTCAGAACTGGTGCCCTGGGACAGACCAGCTTCTGGTCAGTCATTCCTCCTACTCAGCTGAATTACATGTACCACTTTACTTGAAACACAGATCTCTGTTTGGAAGATGCATAACTTTCCTTAAGCAACCTTAATCCACACTGCTATTGGACACTTATAGAAAGAACCCAGGGAAGTAATTGAAGAAAGGGTACAAAGAAATTTGACAAATATGCTGTCATACTTGCTTGGAGTAGTGTCTAACAGTTCAATCATTTCTTTATAAATGAGCTTTCCAAAGACAATTTAAAGCGAGGTGTGGAAGCACGTACCTATCATCCCAGCACTCAGGAGGCTGAGACAGAAAGATCAAAACTTTGAGGCTAGCCTGGACTACATAAGAGATTCTGTCTCAAAAAAAATCAATTTAAAAAGCAAGACACTAAGACTGCAGACATGACTTATAGGATAGATGAAGACAGAAAAGCTATTTGATGTTAAGAATTTGGGACTAGGACTTTAGTATTTAGGATGCAATTCTCAGCACTAGAGTCTATGTGTATTCAGGATGTGGTGAATCTCAGATCACCTCGAGGGAAGCCAAGATGTCAGGAGCTCTTCCCTCAGGGCCAAGGTGAGAGCTCAGAAAGCATCTTGGACCAAGAGGAGGAAACCTGGTGTCAAAGACCCTAGGCAGAGTTGTACAGAGGAGCAGTGGCTTGAAATTAACACTGTGTAGGTATGATCTTAAGTGTGCAACAGTAAACAGAACAGTTCCTTTTCTTAAGGAGGCACTGGGCTGACAGATCTGTTTCCCAAAAAGCTTTTACATCTAAGTTGCCCATAAAACATTTTTTTTTGGATATTCTCTCTGGGAAAATGGGCCATCACCTTACATTTGAAGTCAAGATTTGGTATAAAGTGTCATGTAATCTAAAATAGTATAACAGATTTTAAGAGAAAAGTGGCCATTTTGTTTTATAACCAATTCTCTTTCTGATCTTTTAAAATGCCAAACTTGTAAACAATAAATATTTGGCTGTATATAGTCTTCTTGTTTATTAGTGAGTTGAAAATTGTGGGCTGAAAGAAGGGCAGGGGATGAGGAAAAAAGAAGCAATTTATATCATGTATAAGTACAAATTCTCTATAATGACAGTGTCATTATGTGTATCTAAGATGTACCAATAAAATCTGATCGGAAAAAAAGACAAATAGACAAGAAAACTTGGCTATGCTGATTTCAATTAAGGAACTTGAAAGATGACAGTTATTTATTGCCCTGTATAATTTTTGGTGCTAGGGTAGGTGTGTGTGTGCGTGCGTGTGTGTACATGTACGCATGTGTGTATTGCTTACACCAAAGTTGTTAGAAATCCCCAAAGTGAAATATCCCCCATATTTATCTATAACTGGGATCCAGGAGATCAAATATACAATGTCAAATAAAAAATACGTAAGTGAGAAAATGAAACATCTGCCTGACTTTGCTCTATAACTTGCCTGTGCTTGGCCCAGACCTTCAGAAGACACCAACCTTTTGAAACAAAGATCATCTTACTGAATTCCAGTAGAGGGCTCCTTGCTCAAGTCAAAACTGTTACCCAATGCTAAACTTTCCTTCACTGTACAATTCTATGACCCAATACCCTCTCTCTAACTGTCCTCTGGTGCATATCAGATTCTATCAATTATCTTCATTGTCCTCCCTGAGCATATTCAAATTTACCAACACTTTGAGCAAAGTGTTTATTCACTGTTATTCACTATTGCTTCTGGTGTCCCACTCCTTTCTCCAGATTTCACTTTCCTTCTTTCTAAGCATACTTCAGGGAAAGTCTGTAGTAAGTACATATTGGGGGACCTTAACCTTAAGTGTCTCAACATGTTCTTCATTTTGTGTTCACTCTAAATAGCTTAGTAGAAAACAAAATTCTAGATTTCCTTCTTTTGCATCAAGAGATGATGAAGCTATTTTCTACATTGTTATGGATAGAGACTACTTTCCTAGCTCCTGGATTTATAATGAGAACCAGGATCCAACCCATACTGTGCATGATGTTTGCATAACTTACAATTCTCATGATGGTTTGAGGACTCCATTTGAATGACTTCACTCAGTAATGGTGCTTTGGTTACTTTTCTCTCATTGTTGAAACAAAAAACCTGATGCCCAAGGTTAAGGAAGGAAAGATTTATTTAACTCACAGTTTCTGGAAGTTTCAGTCCATAATCAGCTGGCTCCAAGGCAGAGTGGCATAGCAGTAGGACAACAGTTCATGGTGGAGAAGACAGAAAAAGCAACAAGAGCAAAAAGAGGAAGAGCAAAAAGGAGAGAAAGACAAGATTCTTTCTGTCCTTTATAGTGTATGTAGGCTAACCACCTTAGAGAGGATATAACATACCCATAATCCAGCACTGGACCATGAATCAATCACAAACTCTAGAAGCCTGCCCCCATGACCACATGAGGCTTTGGGTGGACATCCAGACACAAACCATAACAACTGGGTACAGCAGCATTAAGAGCCCCAGGCTTCCCTGTTTCCCAATATGTTGTTGCTCTTGTTGTCTTCTGTTTCTGGTTGATGATGAGATCCTTTCCTTGATTTTGCATATGGTGATATATTTAATAATACCTTTGCCTTAGTCCATTTTCTGCTATAACAAAACACCTGAGTTTAAATCATTTATTTAAAAAAGAGGTATATATGGCTATGGTTCTGGTAGTGCGGCACTGGCATCTGCTTAGCATCTAGTGAGAACCTTCTTTCTACATCATATTGCAGTGCAAAACATTGTGTGGTGAGATACAGCAAGCTTACTAGCTTAGATCTCTCTGCCTTTCCCCATGAAGCTTAAACATAGAATGGAACTGACTAATTTTTCTTTATTTATTCCCCATATTCATAGCATTTGACATGATATCTACAATATCAGGCACTCATTAAGACTTTGTTAAATGAATAAATAAACAAAAATACTATATTAATTCATTGGTTGGGTAATTATCAAGCCTTGCAGATTTACTGCTGTGCCATATACACAGATGTTAACATAATACTTCTGCAATTAAGGTAAACGTAATTTCTTTCTTTACTGTCAGGCATTCTCACTGTGAATGGTGCAGTTTTTTCTTAGCTAGACATTTGTCTGCAAAACATTACTCTCACAATGAGGGCAGAATTTGTATGAATAGTGTTTTCATCCTAAACACTGGATTTACTAGAATGAACTATTGGTATAGGGCTTTATGAAACACAATTGTATGAAAAATACAAATCTTATCTCCTTTTGGCCACAAGTATTGGCAATGCAGTTTATACCTAGTTTATGTGAGTAACTTTAGCTCCTTGGTTGTCTCCATATTGGTAGATAAATTATTATGTTAAAGAGATGGCTCATTTTCAACTTAGTACTGGCATTGAACATACGAAGCATGCAAAATATAACAATAAAAATAAAAATAAGCCCTTTGGTGAGTGAGCCTGCATACTGGCTGATAGAAAAAACTGGATTTTCTGAAAGAGAATCATTTGACTCTTGTAACAAAGGCCATCCTTGACAGGTGAGAATCTCAGGCATCAGACTTTGAAAATGAAACTGCTTTTTTCCAAGTTTAAATGTATAAAGATCTGAACAGGCCTTGCACAGATGGACAGCTAATGAGATGTGAGACAGGGGGCACTATTCCCCTGGGGCAGAGACTGGGGTCTCCCAGACTCCTTCCATCTGTCATTATCCCTGCATCTCTCCAAAGGCCTGAATTGACCTTCAGGGCTCTGTTAGGGTTAGATCTAGAATATTTCCTCAAAGCTCTCATGCACTGAGAGGTGTGGCTTTTGGAAGTGGTGAGGCTCACTAGATCAAGGGTGTGCTGTACTTATCAGTGGGTTTACCTACTAATGAGTTCAGCAGCTGAGTGCACTGTTAAGAGATGGGGCCTGCGAGTAGGTGGGTCAGTGGGGTGTGACTTGGAAGGGTGCATCTCCCTAGCCAGCTCTTGCTGTGCCACTCTGCCTCCTGCCCACCACAACATTAGCAGCTTTCTGCCACTAGGCTGTTTCTGCATTTGAGGCTTCCAACCATGGACTGACACTTCTGAAAATGTAAGCCAAAATAAACCTCTCCTTTACACCGTGGGTGTCCAGTATTGCATCACTGCAATGAGAAAGTTACTAAGGCAGGTTCATTAACAGAAATACTTTCAGATGTGCCAAAATTCTTTCACATTCTATGTGAAAATCTGGAATAAAACACAATGAACTATATAAAAGCATTCCTGATATTTTTCCTGAAGAAATTGATGTCAGTCTTAATTATAATGTTTTATCCACAAATATTAAAGAAACGTCTCTCTTGCAAATGTATCAGTACTTGCAAAGTTTTAAAATCCAAATGTCATGTATCTCTCATTTAGGTAGCTAATTTGGGAGGGAAAAGTGTTGAGAAACATTTGACTCATTCCTTCCTTTCACTAAGGCTGCTAAGAGACAGTTAATTTTTTTAATGACATACTTAGCTAGGTCAATACAAAAACAAGAGTACCAAGCATGTGAAGTTGTAAGATTATGCCATCTTTCCTAATTTCCTATTTCATGCAGAATTTTTTCACTTACTTTATTTAACCTGGGGAATCCTCTTTTGAAGCACTGAGAATAAAAAAGGGAATAAGAAATTGTCTCTAACCTCAGCAAGTTTCCAGGCTAATGAACAAAACTATCCTAGAAACATTTTTATGAGCTTTAAAAACAGGGACATAGAATAATCAATTCTCCTTGGTAACCAGAGATGAATAGGGAAGGAGTTGAAGTTTGAGTTGAGAATCAGGGGAGGAGGAGAGTGGGTCAAAGGCCATTCTGAAGGAACAGCACAGTATGAGGTAATGAGCCATTAGGGGAAAGGATATGCAGAAGACTGTGGACACAGAGTGCTCGTCGTAGCACTGGCAGGAGAAGGGTAGGGCCAGAACAGGAACTCTAAGAACTCTGCAAATACAAGGGGGTGACAATGATCCCTCTTCACATGAGACTTCTGCCAAGTCTTAGCAAGCTAAGGAATACCTCCTAAGCATTTTCCATTTTACTGAGTTCTCTATCATGCATCAGCAGCATTACATGCAACAGACTCCCAGATACCATAAGGCTTGCCTTCTAATTGTGTAAGATAAATAAAAACCAAAAAAAAAAAGCTGTAAGTGAAAAGGAATGTAATAAGAAATGGCAAATATTATGGACAATATTAAAGCTGGGTAGTGTGATGGGACATAACTAGGTAGGTAATAAAGAGATGGTCAAGGAGGATCATGCCAGAGAGCTTATTTTTAAGCTGAGAACTGCACAAATCCAGGGAAGAAAGAGACAGAGAAAGAGACAGAGACAGAGACCTAAACATGCAATGATCTGCAGGGAAAGCAATCCAGGCCAAAGGGCAAAGATTCCAAAAACAGAACAAATTAAATGCTTTAGGCCTAGAAAGAAAGTTCTAGTGGCTGAAGTGCAGAGAGTTCTATACATGTATTGGGTAGCTGCATAAGAAACTATCCCAAAATTTAAGAGCTTAAAACAATGATTTCTTTAGCTACCTATAACTTTTGAGCTTGGCTTGGTGGCCTCCCCCACGCACTTGTGGGCAGCTGAGAGTCAGGCAGAAAACTCTGCTGATCTAAGTCAGGACCCCAAGCCTAACACATCTGGAACTTTGGTTGAGATATCTGAATGGACTTCACTCTGCTCCTATGGTCCTTCATCTTGCAGGAGGCTACCCAGCTTGGAGTCATCTAGGACTCAAGGAGAGTTGGGGCTTCCAGGTCTAGAGAGTCCTCATCTCAGAGCGGCCACACTTCTTCCAGACTCTGTCACAGGCTCACATAACAGCCTTGACCAAGTGTGCCATCAAAAACTATTGACTGCCAGGGATTTAGCTCAGTGCCATAGGCACCTGCCTGGCAAGCATGAATGAGGCTGTAAGAAAAATCACTGGTATGAAAAAAAAAAAATTGACTGAGCCAGGCACAGCAGCATAAGCCTGTAATCTTAGCACTTTGAGAAGTTGAGGGAAGAGATTTACAAGTTTGGGATGCCTGGGCAACTTAGTGACTTATCCAGACCAGGTCTCCAAATTTATAAATAAATAAATAAATAAATAAATAAATAAATGTAAAAAGGATTGGGAACATAGCTCAGCTCAAAGGCCCTAGGTTCAATCCCCAGTAAGACAAAAAAAAAAAAAAAAGACTGACTGACTGAATGAATGAATGAATGAATAAAATCATCCTTTGGGATAGAGGAAATAAAAATAAAAAACCTTCCTAAAGATTCAACAGTCAGAGTAGGTTGTGGTCCATTAAGTATGAAACAAATCTCCTTGGAGACCCACCAATCTCAGCAGTGTGTACTAATGAGCCCTATAATGAAAAATCCCTGCCTTTAAGAAAAATGGTTAATTTCTACTCTGTATTCTAGAAGACACTGAAAGATTTCCATTGAATATCTCTATTCTTTAAATCTGATTAGTACTACACAGATGTTTCATTTCCTGGAAAAATATCACTGAAGTATTTTATTTCCTAATAATTCCTGATAGATGTTACATAAATATCCTACGTATGTGTTTCTAAGAGTTTAAACATTTATAACTTCATTGTTACCTCTTTGGGAGCAGAGAAGGGGAAAGCAGGGTTAGCACCATCTACATGGAATTGTAAGCTGCCAGCCTTCAAGGTGACCCAGCAAGTAGGTGACTGAATCTAAAAGTGGGTGACTTAAGGTTTCACATTGGGAGATGTGAAGTTCTTAGCTTTTAGGATGCGCCTTCTGCCATTGAAGCGCAAGTAGATGGAGACAGATGTGCCTTGTTTGTGTGGTTTATAATGGATATACCAGGGCCAGGACAAGAATCTACGTCCTCTGATCCTGCCATAGCCTGTTTTCAGAAGCACGACCCCTGCAGATGACCCTGCCAGGAATCCAGACCTGAGAGAAACAGATCAAGGGATTTACAGAACACCAAATGACAGCTCCAAACCTGATGGAACGGGCTTAGGGATGTCTCTGGAGAACACTTCTTTCTCTCTCCTCCTTCTGTACCTGTCATATGCCCTAAATGCTGCTGGAACGAGCTCATTAGAAGATCTAGGAGACAGCAAGACTTGCTCTCCCCATGCAGTGTGTCCTGAAAGAAGGACCCAGATCAATAGGAGATGTCCCACTCCATTTTAAGAGCCTGACCGCTTTGCTCTGCACCATTTCTCATGAAGCATTCTCTATTTTAGCTCCAAACACAGTGTTGCATCAAAGGTTCTTTCCAAAACGGATGATACTGAAAGGCAGCCTCTCCTTTCTCAAGTTTACAGACTCGATTTTATGAACTTCAAAACCCAGAAGTCGCCTCCACACTCTGGCCCTGTCTTTCTTTGAGGCCCAGATTCTGCAATCACTGTGAGAACAGTCACTGTGACAGTAAGCCTGGGGACTAGGGGACGGAACCATGGACCCCTGTCCTCCCCTCCACCAGCCCTCTATTCTTGAGGGCCATTAACAAACCATTCATTAGGAACCAGTTAATACTTTCCAAATATACTCCTAAACCCATTAACTCATTTGATCCATATATCATCCCTGGAAGTCAGCAGGCCAAATATTAGCATTTTTAATAAATAAGAAATTGAGAGACAGTGTGCAAACAGTGAACTCATGGACAAACAGAAAGCCCAGGCACTGCCAGGACAACCAAGGCTCATTGAACTGACCCTACCCAGGAGTCTCCACTCCTCTCAGCAGAGGTGATCTCCAAAACCACAAGGGGACAGAGCAGTGACAGGGGAGCTGCAGGCCACCACAGAGAGTGCCCAACATTTTAGCTGTGGCCACCATGTCGGCCCCAAAGACCCTACAATCAAGAGAAGAAACGGAACAGGGAAATCTAAAGCTGTGAGATTTATATGTCCCAAACCCTAATCTTTTCCCTTTTCTTTGAGGCTCTTCCCACATATAATAACTTCATTTTCTAAAAGGAGAATTTGGGTCACTATCGTAGAGCACCTTCTTCTCTGAAATTACCATCAGGATGAATGCTGTCTGCCAAAAATACAAAGGAAAGAAGAGAACCAAGACATAGACAGAGGAGAGAGAGAGAGAGGAGGAGACAGGGACATAAAAGAATTAAGGTGCATTATGTACATGCACCAGCTCATGATGAGGGTAATCATTACGCATGGCAAATGTGTGCTAATGAAATAAAACTTCAAAAAATACAAAGGAAGCCACATGGGTGATCTTACCTCTTCTAGGAGGTACATTTCAAAAAGACTAACAATTAAAATGTAATTTTAACAATACAGTTCACTTAACATACCCAAAATGTTAAAATGTAATTTTAGTAATATATTTCACTTAACCCAACATACCCAAAATGTTTTCAACATTTAATTCATATCCTAAAAATAGGTGAGATATTTATAGTTTTATTTTCATCTTTATCTTTCCAAGTCAAGTGTGTGTTTTGCATTCACGGGGATCACTTGGGACGGTTATATCCCAGGGACCTGAGAGCCACCCATATCCTCCGAGCTCCCAGAGAACAGCACAGCTAGTCTTTGGCTGTTACAGGTTAGGTCTTTCAGAGGTACACTCACTTGCTCCCGCCCACATGCTCCTGACCTCCAGACCAGAAGAACCCCAAAACAATTTCCAGCTGGGACCTCAAGAGGACCACAGGATGCCCAGGCAGGAGCAGCTGGACTGAGGCCTCACTGTGGCTTCCATTGCTGGGAAAAGCAGAGAGGCTGGCAAATAGGGCAAGGGTCCACTGCCCCCTCCTTCCCAACCTCTCTCCTCTACCCGTTTGCATCCCAGATTGGGGAGAGGCCTCCCAAGTTGCTTTCTGGGTCACTGCTGGCTGATTCACCCAACAATAGGCCATAATTTATAAGGTTTCTCTCTGCAAATCAACTGTGGCTAATGGCAGGCCCACGTTAATGTCAATGCCCACAGACTAGAAGACAAAAGGGTGAATGTTTGTTTGGTCAACCCATTGAAAAATCCAGGCCCAAGCCCATTTACAGAACATCTCCTGATAGATAAATGAGCCACAGGTCATATGTACCTGACTATAATGAAAAGTTCACATACACAAGGTAAACTCAGAAAACTCCATTTTTCAGCCAGGACAGCAGTGACTAATGACATGTTCTTGTTTCTAGTGAGGACTAAGTGTCTCTATCCAGTGGGAAATAGATCTGAGCTCGCCCCTAGCCCATTTCCACCCCCAAGACTGAATTACTGAGAGTATTAACATGTGTTGTGAGACAAATGTGCAGGTGATCAAAAACAGCAATTTTAGCCATTAAACTCTATCTTGAAATAGCACCTCGTTAGACAAATGGATGTCTCCGTTAACAGTTTGCAGGATTTCCAATCTGCTTTGACCTCCTTTTTATGAGGCTTATTATATAAGTTTCATTAGGCAACAGCTTTGCAGTAGAAAATCCAGACCTAGGCTTCAAAACCAACGTTCAAATCCAAAACAGCAATGAGAGTGAATTAAGCCAGGCAGATTTTTCCAGATCTATAGAAAGTGCAATATTTCTGGGTGGAAACTTCTTCCATTCAGAAGTTGTGCACTGAAAAGGTACTGCCTGAGTTATGCTGTGGAAAACTTAAGTTACTCTGCTGTGACCAAGGTGTTGGGGGACAGTCTTGTGTTCCCTAGGTGGCTTCTGGTCTCTTGCTAGGAAGATAGGTTTGTTTGTTCTGATTTTATTGCACAGTAAACCAGATGAACCCAAGGATACCAGTTACTTTTGAATGATTTTTGAAATTATACCTCTGGTAGGGGGTATTGATTTATTCCATTGATTTTTTTAAGATCCTTTCCAATTTTCCAGTATATGCAAGTTAGTAGCCTCAAAAATTAGATTTTCGAGTATTGTTTTCGCCACTTAGTGTTATCAGGTGCTTCTTAAATATTTACAAATCTAAGTGTGGGTCCTTCACCATTGTAGGGCCTCATGTTCCTTTTGTGTTGGCTAAGTGCCTCTTTAGGGATGTGTTGATTGGTAAATTGCAGAAAGAGAGTTTAATGGGAGGACTTCCTTACAACCAGAGGAGTAAACTGAAAAACGCTTTTAAAGTCCGTTCTGAAATAAACAAGTGAAAAAAAGCAATGAGACCCAGAAAATCTGTGCAGCCCTCTTTGCTCATCTCTCCAGCCAGATCCCAGGGCCTGAGACGGTAGACTCTAGGGTCCTTCCAGGGACCAAACCCTGCACACTTGCGAGCTGCCTTGCTCTCAGAACGCAGCACAAAAGGCGGGTATCTGTGGGAGGGAAGTGTGAACTTGGCTGATCCTTGATCCTTCAGGAATCCCGCATGGGGAGGGGTGCGGAAGGCACCGATACCCTCCCGCCTGTACAGGCTCCTGGTAGCTGCCACTGCTCCCATGGAGCCAGCATGACCTGCAGGGTGACCACACAGAATCAGGGTCTAAGGGCTCCTTGGACACAGCTCCGGCCTGGTCCCAGCGCTAAAGATTAACCACTGGGATCCCCTGGCATCTTTGTTAACGACTTGGTCATTACTGCTGACAACGGATCATTACAGCCTGAGCCAAGTGTTTTTCCCCAGGTTAACGATGCCTCTCCAGCCAGGCTGCTGGCTCCATTTCTGAACCTCACCTCTTTTGGCTGGTTCCCCACGGGTCAGCAGGGGATCCCCGCAGTCTTGACCCCGAGGCTGGCTCCTCAAGCACCCTGTGTGAACAAGCTGTGGCTGCTCTGCAATTATCATCCTCCCTCCAGTCGCTGCCCACACACTGGGTGGCTGCCCGTCCATCCTTATTAAACCTGACCCGAAGTGAGGTAGATGCAGCTGAAAAACCACACAGTGCAGTCATTATCCGACTCACTATTCGGTGTAGAGCTGTGCATGTGCACGGGGTGTCCCGAGCACACCCTCAGCGCTCAGGACAGCATCTCAAGCACAGAAAGCTCACATCCCATCAGTGATTCAGATGGTAAGATAGCACCGAGTTGTGCTTCAGCAGTAAACTCACACGACTCCTCCCATATACGCCCACACTGAGGCGTGTGACGCCGTGGCTGTGGTTCACGTTGTCTTGATGTGGCAGCGACACTGGCAGAGTGGAGCGTGCAAGAGACTCTCCTACCTAAGTAAGCAGTCCTCAGGCCCTGCACTGTCTGGGGTGCAGAGAAACCCAATCAGCAGCCCCAAGCCGTTAAAACTGAATTCCAGTATTTCCTGACTTCTCTGAGAACGCCAACGGGGGTGTTTCTTACGCTCTTTTCTCCTTCCTTAGCCACCTAGTTGAGGCTGCCACAGCTCTTCCCACCCTGACAGCTCCTTTCCCAGCATACGGTGCCCCAGGGACCCTTCCCTCACTCATCAAACCTTTCCTGCAGTAGTCTCCTAGTGAGGTAAATCGGCTTAGCCTCTCCACACACATTAATTTCCTCTCAGCTTCAAAGTCTCCATAATAAAAAATCGGGGGCTAGACTCAACTGTTCCCTAGAGCAAAATGGTGGGCCTGAGGGAGAGAGATGAGCACTGTGTACATAAATAATTCTCGTCCCTGTGAAACTTTCTTTCCTGGAACACCCTTGTGATCTCTGCACACAGAAGTCCAGCCCTCATTCAAATTCTTCTGAAAACCTTCTGTCTCCTGTAGACGCATCTCTCCTTGCCTTGTCTGACTGAAATGGGGATGATTTCTCAGAATTTACACTGCATTGCCTGGCTGTTCCAGCTGTGTTCACAAATGTCCCTCTGGCAAACTTGGATCTGTAAACAGGCAGCGAAGTCTTCATTTGTTAGAAGTGTTTTTTCTTCCGTGAGCAGCTTTATCTTGTCCTCTCCACCACAGTACAGCTGGCCTCGTCCCTCCAACGTTCCCTGAGAAGTTTTCATTCCAGTTGTCCTTTTTTCATTTGAGCATCCAATTGTCAGGCATTCTTTAAAAGAGGAGAAATAAGAAGTAACTCAAAATTGAAATAACAGCAAAATGTTTCCCACAAATAAAACAGACATGGAAAGAGGTTCCTCCCAAGAACATAGAAACAACATATGAAAAATAACAAGGACAATGATTTTTTTTTAAAGATCTGGAGGCAAGAAGGGAATGTCTAAAAAGAATCACAACCAAATAGAGGATAGCTTGTAGCAGAGCTGAAGGTATAAATCAAAAGACAAAATAAGAAAGAAAAAATGCTGATTCTATTTTACAGCGAGTTTTTTTTTCTTTTTTCTTTTGTAACCTTATGTGTCATTCAAACTTGTCTTGCTGTGCCAGCACCTCCTGTGTCCATCCTGGGCTCCAGATGCAATGTCATTGGACAGTCCAGTGTGTTTTAAAATCTGTCATGCTGATTTACTTGCTTACAATGGGCTCCCGGGTGAAACATAGTTCCAAATGCCAAAGAAAATGAGGCCAGAACACCACATTCAGTTCCATTTCCACCCATAGTGTGGGCAAGGAGCCCGCAGCCTTTGAACTCCAGCCTTCTGTGTCATTCAGACTCCCCGGAGCCACGTGCCTGCCCTCCACGAGTTAAGGGCTGCCACCGTCTCCTGACAGATGGGTATTTGGGACCCAAAATGTATTGAGTTCTACTTGTTCGCCATACAAGTCCCATACAAGATGGGAAGCAATATTACCGAGCCCTGCTCCAAAGGCAGAACGTGTTCTGAATCATACATGTGCTGCAGAATGTCAAGCGGCTATGCCCGCAGCATGGGAGCCACTTTGGTTTGTTTTGTTTTGATCTAAGTCAGGAAACAATGAGTATACTTGTCACTTTCTAAACAGTGTGGCCCCAACCACTTGTGGCTGGTAGTTTCTCATCTCCACGGGGCATTCCACCCAACCTCTGCCAGGGACACCCACAAATGTCAAAGTGCTGCCTATGCTTTCAGCAGCTTTGAATAAGCTATGGGGCCACAATTTACTTCTATTGTCATTTATTTGGGTAAATGGGGAGATAATCTGCTACTGTAGATGAGAAGCCCAAGGGAAGAGTACATACACAATCAAAATAGCCAGGGCGGGATCGTTCCGTTCAGCTGCAAGCAGGAAGAGGGGGAGAAAGAAAGAAAGAACAGCCTCATTTCATGATGCGCAGTGTTCATTTCTGAGCTAACTTCAAGGAAGGAGCAGATTTATGGGAAAAACATATGGTTGTTTTCATCAAATAAAAGGTAGGCAAGCAAGCATTAATCATTAGTGATCCATTAAAAAGTCAACTGCCAGATGAGAAATTCATTTCAGATGATAAACATGACTATGTTCATGCCTGGGTCCATATAACTCCCCACTGTAAATAGTTACCCAGCTCTGCTCCTACAGGAAGCTGGAGTGCAGAACTAACAAGGAGAAGTCTCAGGAAATCAGTATTAGCTATGTAACAAACCACCAAGGTGGCAAAGAGCTCAACAACAAGGATTTCTTCCCTCGCAATTGTCTGGCTTGGCAAGTTAGGATGGATGCATTCGGGCAGGTCCTCTGCCAGTCTTTCCTTGTGCCATCCAAATAGGTACAGTCAGCTGGTGGTATGGCTGACAACTGATTGATCACAAATGGCCTCCTTGGAGTTTCCCATTTCCACACTGGCTGTTGTCTGGGGAAGTCAAAAGAGTGGATCTCATGTATCAAATGGATGGCCCCAGGTTTAGTCACATGTTGGAAGTCACAGGACTCCAGGATGCATCAAGAGGAAACAGATCCCAATGCACAAGCATTTTTCAAGACTGATAATGGCATATTTGCTACATCCCATTGGACAAACCAAGTCATATGGTATCTTTGTCACTTTCCTGTTGCTGCAACAAAATACTCAACATCCAAAACTTAAAGCAAAAGAGGTTTATTTGGTTCACAATGAGTTCAGTCCAAAGTCAGCTTGCTCCAAGGCAGAAATGCCTGGCGGAAGGGCATGGTGGCCTGAGAATGCATTTGTATCAAGCTTTCTGAAGAAGACTAGCAATGCAAGTTTGCTGAAGAGCCGTGCTTTGAGTGGCAGGCTCTGGGAACTGGTCTTGTGTATCCAACTTCTCATCTCCCATCATTTTCAGCCCCTGAACACACTGCTTCTCTTTAATATCACCACTCCTACCAGCAATGAGTCCACATCTGACTGTGATGCCCTGAAAGGACTAAGGAGAACTCCCCCATTGCAAAAGTTGTACCCCAGGATATGCTCTGCACTCAGAAATACTATTGGATTCATAGCACATATTCTGAAACCTTGGATTCTACTCCACCAGGGGCCCCAGGAAGACTCTGCCCTCCTGGCATCTTCTTCTTTTCATAACTGCAGTTATCAACCCCTGAGGTGGAAGAAGCCTAAATCAGCCCCTGTCCCTGGCCAGACCACTTTATCCAAAGGTAGGTAAGTGAAAGGGGAAAAGGGGAGTAAAGACAGTAAAATGTATGTTTGCAAGCACATGAGCCCTGCAGGCAGCTGGGCTCAGGCAGAATAGGCCCTAGAGTCATCCCACCCAATGGCAAGGAGCAGGTGTTCACAGACCAGCACCCTACCAGGCTCCACCTAAACTGTTTCTCTCCACTTGCAGGTTTCCCACCCTCAGAGAACTAACTAGAAAATCACAAATAGCTTTAGTGTAAAAAGGGTGTAACAAGAGCCAAAACAAGTCACCAAAACCAAAATGTTATTAAAAGAAGCAAAATGTTACAGCATCAAACAACTCTTAGGATTACTACTCCCTCTTCCTGTGCTGTGTTGATGGTTTGGTTGGTTTATGTTATTGGTGCTGTCATACAAATCAATAATGCCTCAGCTGCCTTCCATACATGACTGGCTTCCAATGTTATCTACCCAAGGAACTCAAGGGAAAAGCAGAGATATTTTTCTTTGCTTTCCATGAGGAAGCAATACTGTTGGCCTTCTGTGTCCCCACCGGCAGAGCTGGTCCACCACAGACTGGAAATATTCAGAAACAAATTGTGCTTGCATGGAACGTGGACAAGCTTTCTTTTCTTACTGTATTCCCTAACAATGCAGTAAACAACTATTTACAGCACATCAGCATTGTATTAAATGTTGCAGGTAACAGACGAGTTAAAGTACATGCAGAACGCGCATAGGTTCTGTACAAATACTGTACCATTTTATACGAGAGACTTGAGCATCCAAAGCTTTTGGGATCCAGGGAGTCCTGGAGCCCATCTCTTCAGGATCCCACAGGCAGCTGTCTCAGGTCTGGGATCCATTTTTTCCCATCAATTATGACCTTGGGGAAACTATCTTCTCCAAACCTCAATGTCCTCACCTGTGAAAGGAACAGCAGCTCTGACTCCATGGATGTGCAGTGAGGTTAGAGGGAGGACAGCAAGTGTCTGGCCTGTGACACACACAGTCAGGATGGTGTCCTCACCCCCACATCGCCCACTGCTGAAGATTGACATCAGGCTGCGCCATCAATTTGCATTGAAGACTGACCATGTAGTGATAGATCTGACCCTGTCTGCTCCCCACCAGTCCCCCAAGTCATTCCGAGCTCTGAGAACAATCACAACCCATTCCTACATCCTGAAGCCGCCTGCCTGAACCTGGGAACAAAGCCTGCTCTGCTAAAACATGACACATCCACCCTACTCTTGACCCACTAACTAGGTCACAGCACCCATTGGTATACTCAGGCATTCTTAGTCCCCCAATCTCATGCACCCCACTTAAGCTAATCCCCATGGCCTGTCCATAAAAGACCCAGTTCAATAAACTGGACTCATACTCTCCTGGAGGTCCTGCCCAGAACCCCCAAATTTAAACTGACTGAGTTCTCTACAAGGTCACCATTGTTTACCTAACATGTAGATCTTACATTAAGTATGAAGCATAATGCTAATAAAACAGCCTTTCCTTCTAGGAACTTTCTGCTTCTGAGAAAAACAGACATATAAAGTGACTCTAACAAAATCAGACAGTGATAAGTACCACTTTCAATATAAAGAGCACTGTTCTCTGATCTTTCAGGGAGAGAGAAATTATCCTCTGTTTTCCTATAATTTACATAACAGTAGTTGATTCCATAATTCACACTCAACTGCTGGAGTCTGCAAAATTCCACCTCTGCCATGCTCCACAGAACTGTATTACACATGAGAAAAACCTTTGCCTAACCTCCAATTGATTCTGACTTTCTGGGAGCTATGAAAAATAGTTGAAAATAATTTTAAAACTGCTGACTGGCATTAGGCAGCGATTTATCCAGACAAAACACAGAGACAGAAGTTTTTGAAGTCAGATTATTCTGTCAAATTCAGCCATGACAAAAGCAGAAAACAAAAATTATTGTTCAAGCTTTGAAAATTTTTACTTGTGATGAGATTGGCATAGGGAAAAAAAAAAAAAACAAGATCTGGCTAGATTGCTAAATTTCCCAGGCTAATCTCAAACTTATGAAGGTCCTTCCTTGGCCTCCCAGACTGTTGGGATCACAGGCCAGCTTGATGGAGTCTGTATTCACTACTTTATTTCATCCTCTCTACTGTCAAAAGCTGTCAGAAGAAGCTGTTGCTCAAGCGAAGTTACACATATCAGACTTAGGTGGTGACGGAGAATAGCACCTTGATAAAAAGGCTTGAGGGTTGAGCTTGGTGCTTTGAGAAAGGGTTCTTGCAAGGTAGGCAATATGGCGGGGCCAGGTAAAGTTCATGACATTATTATCTACATTGGGTGGGTGGAGTGGAAGAAAATATGAGGTTAGGGTCTTGACTGGAGTTTTGGTTAGTAATTGTCTATCTTGATAGGTAAGCAGTTTTGTTAGTGTTATGGCATGAATTGTGTCCCTCTGAAATTCATATAATGAAGCCTTAACCCCCTTACCTAGAGTAGGACTGTATTTGAAGATAGGCCTTCACAGAAGTGAATAAGGTGAAAGGCTCATATGTGTGGGCCTCATCCAATATGACTAATGGTTTAGTCCACTTGTGCTGCTATAACCAAATGCCCAGACTGAGAAATTTATAAAGAACAGAAAAGCCTAGGAAGTCCCAAGATAGGACTCTGGCAGGTGTAACTTGGTGCAGGGTCAATCTGGCATCTCCTTCAAAGATGACACCTGGTTACATCACCACCAAAGAAGAGAATACTGTGTCTCCCATGTCAGAGAGGACAGAGGACAGGGAAGATGAACTCTCTCCAAACAAGGGCAGTGGATGGCAGTAACTCAGTCGCAAGGGTGGAGCTTTCTTCCTTAATCATTTCCTAATAATGTCCCACCTCTTGTTACCACCACTTGGTGAACTGTTTTGACGCATGAATTTTAGAGAACATTCAGCCCAGAGCACCTGGCATACCTTCAAGGAGAGATTAGAACCCCGGCCCACGCAGAAGGAAGAAAGACCACGTAAAGATGCATCTGCAAGCAAAAAGAAAGGCCTCAGAGGTAGCTAACCTGTCCACATCCTGATCTTGGACTCTATCTCCAGAACTGTAGGCAAACAAATGTCTGTGATTAAAGCCTCCTGATGTGTGGTGCTTTGCCTCAACAGCCCCAACTAAGAACACAGCTTGTTTCCAGCCACCTTTGCTACAAACAGCTCCTTTGGCAGCAGGAGGCTGTGCCACATGCTCAGGGTGACACTGCAGGGAGGTGGAGAAGATTGTCGCGCCAGCCCGCCGGACTGCAGAACCAACTCCTCCATGTTTTGAACTTTCCTCCGAAGCAGGAAGAGATTACAAATCGGGACTCTATCTAGCACTGCATTGCACTTTTTAACTAATGGGCCAGTTTTCCAAGGAGCAGGGCACCATGCTGCTTTTGCTCCAGCTGCAGCCTAGATAGCATCCTGGAGCTTGTCAGGTGCACAGGCCAGATGGTGTCTAGGCCTGACCGCTCTTGAGCACAGGGACTCTGTGACTTTCTGCTCACTGCCAATACTTGTGATGCCCCAAGTGACCTGCTCAGGGCAGAGTAGGATTCTGAGGGGTGACTGCTCCTCCTGAACAGCCTCAGCCCATGACTCCTCCTCCCTCCAGGTGCTCACTTAGTAACTGGTTTGATCACACACATTGCGTGGGCTACGTGCCCTTCCCCATGGGTGCTTCCTGGGATTTTCTCTCAAATTAACCCTCCTCATCTCCAAGTCTTCTGGAAAAACAAATGAAGACACCAGGCACCACCACCAGTGCCACTCAGCCCCTCCCGTCTCCATATCTCTGTGGGTCTCTCTGGGTCTCGTATATGAAAGGTCAGCCACCTTCTCTTCCTCCTGCCCATCTATCCTTGTGGAGGTTCATAGCTTTCATGCTATAAATCAAGTCTGAGTAACTAAAAAAGCAAAGGAATTTACCAGAAAAGACCATCTTGCAGAATCAGCTCAGAAGGCTAGGAGCCAGGCAGAGTCAGAGGTGAACAGCCAATGCCCCGCCCTGAGAGCCATTGGTCAAGGACACCCCTCAGACCCCAGCAAGACATGGTCCTTGTCATTCTTCCTGCCACCAAGTCTCACAGCCCAACTCTCACCTCGGCCCCAAACACTCAGCCCCCAGCAGCTCCCAGGTAAAGTGCCCCCCCCAGCCACAACTTTCTAGCCCTGCTGCAGGTGGAACAGCCTGAGCTGGAACTACAGGCCTGGCCCGTACCTGGCACATGAAGACAGGAGTCTTCTTCCCTACTTCCACATTCACAGAGGGAAATGACGTCCTCTTGAGCAATGAAGAGCTCCAACACTGGGCAGCCAGCAGTCACCATCCCTCCTGCTCCCCCTAGGCCCACGCCTCAGACCACAGTCCCAAGTCCCAGCCCCCAGGCTCCATGCTGGCTGTGAAGTTGCCTCCCTGCCTCTATTCCTCTGTGCAGAGCTGTCCCCTCCTCCACCCACCAACACCCCTTGCTTCAGAATCCAGGCCCGCCTTCCAGGAGGATTTCCCAACCCCACAGCCAGGTCAGAGCCCCATCAAGATGTGCACAGCAACCTTCCTCTGAGGAAAGCACTGCCCCATGATTGCACTTTACTCCCACAGCCTGGGGACCACATCCCTTGCCCAGCCCTGTGTGCCCAGCACCCAAGAGAAGGCACCAAGTGCATGGCTGTGGAAGAGGATGCGAATGACAACTCAATTTTGGTTTCCCAAATCACTGCAGTTTGTCAGGAACTAAAGACATTGGTCTTTGGGCTTGGAGCTGAAGCAGCTGAAGCAGCTCATATTTTCAATACTCGTCCTTTTGTGACAGGCATGAAAATAAATCAAAAAGCCACGATTCCCACAGTGACTTGTTCCCAAAGAAATGGTTTTTTAAAAGACTAAAAATTTTTAGTCTTAAGTACAATCAGTACTCAGTTATGTATCAGTTAACTACTGCCCCTCGGCAAATGTGTCCTTGTCTCAGAGACAGAAAACAACGGTTGTGGATTACTGTCTGGCCTGCTGAGGTTGGCAGGGTGAGGTAGTCCAGGCAGAGGGGGCAGCCTGGGCCTGTCCCTGCTCCCCAGTGCCAGCCCAGGCATGTGTCTTGTAGGCAGCGACAGAAACACAGAAGGTCTAGTGGAATCACAGGTGTCATTTAAGGCCTAGGCTCAGTCCAGCCCACTGTCACTTCTGATGTGGGCCAGCATCACTCAGTGTGACCATGCCCCATCATCCAGAGGCAAAGAAACACGTCCACCCACCATGAGGCCACAGCAAGGGTATGGACAACCAGCATGGGTGAAAAATCAGGGCCAACAAGGCGTCCTGTCACAAGACCAGAAGTCAAGCCGTGGACACAGAGCTCAGTGGCACAGCACCTGCCTGGCAAGTGTGAGGTCGTGAATTTGAATCCCAGTGTCAAAAAAAAAAAAATCACAGGTCAAGTGAATGATAAAAAGCAATTCAAATGGCACTCACCTCTCTAGCCAGCACATAAATTTAAATACCTTCACAAAACAAAAGCCAGAACTTATCAAATCTGCGTAGGTCACCAATTGCCAGAAAAGTCAGAAAACTTTCAAGCTATGAAGAACCTAAGTGTAATCTTAGCACTCAGGAAGCTGAGGCAGAAAGACTGCTTCAAATTCAAGGTCAACCTGGGGTCACACGGTGAGTTCAAGGTGAGCCTGAACTACATAGGGAGACCCTGACTCAAAAAAAAAAAAAAAAACAGAACAACAAAAGAAAAGTTATGTGGCATCTTGAATGGGATCATAGTACAGAAGGACATTAGATTAAAACTAAGAAACTAAATAAAAAATGGCTCTAGTTAAGATGGAGAAGGAGAAGAAACTATGACAGTGTTCTCAGTTGTGGGAAATGTTCCATACTAGTGTGAGCTGTTAATAATAATGTTAATAGCAGGGAAGCTGGGGAAAGAAGATACGGGAACTTTCTATTCTTCCAACTTTTCTGTAAGTCTAAAGCTAATCCAAAATAAGTTTATTTTAACATAAAAGCTGTCAGTGATGGGATATGGTTTGTGATGGCAAAGAAAAAAAATCATTTCATATCCAGATTCAGTCAGTTCTTAACCTTATTACGGTCTTCCGAATGTCAGATCTACTGGCTGGGAGAGGAAGGAGCCTGCCTGAGGCTCTGCAGTCACAGATTGATGCCCAGTGGAGCCGGGCACCTGGGGCAGGAAACCTCAGGGTCTGCAGAGCCTGAGAAGAGCACTGCCCGCAGCGCTGGGCCAGGAGCTCCAGCCCCAGCGCCCTCCCCTTGGGCTCCTTCCTGCCTGGTCAGCCGGACCTGGCTGGGGTTGGCACCTTCTCCAGCCTCCCCTCTTCTGCTTTCTCCTCTCTACCAAGAGTCAGGCCAGATTCCTCCTAGACCCAGCCCCAACTTCTATGACTGTGTAACCCCCTCCCCAGTGTAAGTAGGCTGACCCACAGCTACCATGGGGACAGGGAAGCCCACTTTCACTTCATTTCTTTTTCAAAATCTAGCATACTTCTTGTCTCCTTCTGAAAACACATCCTGGACTGCTGCAACCCTCTGCTACTGCACTTGCCCTGCACCCGGCAGAGGCTGCTGAATGAGATAAGCGTGTCTTGTACCAGGTTGCTCAGCCTAACTGTAAGTTCCTTGAAGGCAGGACCCAACTTGGATGCATCCTGCATCCGCCAAAGACCTAACAAAATGTGGACCACACCAGCACCCCCATCCTGCCACCAGCCCAAGGCACACGGGATGCTCTCCACCCCCTCCTGGGGCAGAGCGGCTGTCTCAGGCTGCAGGCAGCTCCCAGGCATAGCTCGCTGCCATGGAAACGTGGCATCCCTCAAGTAGACGTGCTCCACAGAGTTGAGGAGCAGCTGCTACCGCTGTGTCTCCACCCGGGCCATTTCTGCTTCTCTGAATTTTATATTGGCTAGGATAATAACACAAATTAAGGTATTTGCTGGTTTCTATTACCATTTTTTGGTAAATCACTTTTTCCATATTAATGCATGAGAAACAGATTGTCAGCAAACACACCATTTATTTCACTGAGAAAAAGCTTTAAATGCTCAGTCATGTTTTCCTAATATAATTCACTGCTTCCAAATTTATTTACTGCTGCCTCAGTGAATCCAGTAAATCACACTCTGTGGACACAGGTTACCCCCGTGTCGAGACAAGATGGCTAATAGGCTGTGTGCGGAGTCCTGAGGCTGCCTCCACACGCACACACACACACACACACACACAAATGTGCGAGCACTCTGGCTGGTAACGGGGTGAAGGCGAACAGAGAGCTCTTCCTTCACCCTTGAAAGAGTTCCAGCACAGGGGACAGGAAAATGAAAACCCAAAGAGAACAAAAGGAAACATAAGCTCGTTGCCCATTTCCCAAAATTAAATTTCCAAGCAGCAGTTATAAAGCATTTTTAAATTTAGGTTTAACAACAGATTTGCATATACAATTACATTGGGTTTTATTTCTCCATTCCTTCCAGAGAAATGTTTGGGATCTGTAGGTTTATGGGTATGGCTTCCACCATGAAGTTTCCTCTGTGTGTGTGTGTGTGTGTGTGTGTGTGTGTGTGTGTGGTGTGTGTGTGTGTGTGTTTAAATGTGTGCATATAGATAATTATATGTAACATATTTATATCACATACAACACATGTAAATTATATACAGTGTGTACCTATCACGTAATTGTATATGATATAATATGGATAACTATAAAATTATGCATGGCTGTCTATATTTAAATTTTATATAGTTATAAAATTACAGATTCTGTATATAGAAAATTTTAAAATACACACACCTCATTTCATAAGAAACATGAGTAGTAGTAAGGACATCTGTAATGCAGCTAATTAACTGTGGTTTTAAATGCCAGCCAATCTATGCTTTTTACTGATGAACTGAACATTTGGTGAGAGGCTGCTGCAGAAGGGAAAAAAAGAGGGAGGAGGAGGAGGAAGAAGAGGTGAGGTCAAAGCTGAAAAGTCTGGAGACTGTCTCCAGCCCCAAGCTCTGTCTTAGGCCTGATGGTGAGACCTTGCGGGAAAACCGGCCTGCCCTCAACACATCCCCTTGTGGCTTGGAGTAGCCTGGAGTAGGAGGTTGAAACCAAAGCTTGGGCACTGGGGCTTTGCTTGCAATGTGGACAGTCACAAAGTAACCCTGCAGGACTCCAGTGTGTGCAGCTGAATCCCAAGCTCCATTTCCACTTTGCCGGTAACCAGCCAACGTGGCAGTGAGATTCCGTGTTGCACCCTCTCCCGCAGCCTGGCCTGCAGCACTCTGTGCGTGGGCTCCCAGCACCCAGGCTACTGGTCTCCTCTCCAGCCCCAGGAGCAGGTTAGGAATCTGCGTGTTGGCTTCTTAATTAAAAATAATAATAATTAACATACGAAACACAGTGTTGACTAAAAACAAGCCATTATTCCTCCTTAATCACTTAGGCCCAGTAATTTGTCTTTGTATTTGGCAAGCCCTGCAAAGGAATAAATCAATGTTAAATCTGAAATTTAATGACTCAGGGGTTTGAGGAGAAAAACAAACCTACCAGTGCATCGCAGAAAAGGCAAGAGGAAGGATGAATTTGGCTGTTTTACAGGTTGCTATGCTCCAGCAGTGAAAAGAAAGTAATTATAAATACTGCTAGTTGTATACGAGCTAACCCAAATGCATTCTAATTCCTTTACAAATTTATTTTTGCTGCTGATCTCATTAATATGTCCCAATTATTCAAAAAGGAGCTTGTTTGATAGGTGGGATTTTGCTGTTAAAACACGCGCTGTTTCATTATCACATGGTTTGAGTGTCTGTCTACACATTTTATCTAATATTTAAGGTTGTAGGGACTGGAAATGATTGTTACATCAAAACACATATTCAAGGACATATAATGTTTCAAAAAAGATAGTTATCAAGTTTTAAAACTCCGTCACTATAGCTATAATAGTTGACAAAATGTGTCTGCATATATATTACTTCATTTGTTTTGATCTTGTCCTATATTCCTAAAACCCTCAGAAGTAACCTAGAAATATATGCTTAGTGTAGAAAATTCAAGAAGTACATAGAAAAGGAAATACACCTCCCCCATTTGATCTTCTCTTTTACTTCCACATCTAGAAGTGACCATTGCCACCAGTTTTCTATCTTTTTATAACAGTGTTGTCCAATAGAAATGTGTGAGCCATACTGTGTATCTAGCATTAAGTAGCAACATTTAAAAAGTAAAGGATATGTGTGAAATTAATTTTAATGACACTTTATATAATATATCAAAAATACGGTGTATTACCATTTCAATATGAAATTATGAGATGTTGTAATTTTTTTAAATCTTCAAACTCCAGTGTGTATTTTACACTTACAGAACATCTCAGTTCAGACCTGCCCCATTTCAAGTAGCCACATGGGGCAGTGATTGTCTACTAGATCCTACATCTCTAGCTCTTGCTTTTTACATGACTGAAAGAATGACAGTAGAATGGTACATCAGTTAAGTATCTGCTTCCTGGAACAAAACTATTGTTGACCTTAATGACAAAGGCCTTAACAGGATGTCTAGAAGTGGGCAGATTGTTGCTGTAGGTCCAGAGAGCACATCTTCCTTCTCCAGCCTCCAAAGACATAAAACAGAGGACTGGCCAAGAAAATGAGAGAGTAAGATCTTTCTTTATTTATGGGTGTTGGATCTTCCCCCAGTGTCCCTCTTATATCTCTTAGCCAGAAGAGATCTCATGACCTTCCTTAGCTGCAAGGGAAGCAGGGAAGCAGGTGTCTGACTGCATAATTGCTGTGGTGGGATATGAGTATAGTTGAAGGAGGCTAAAATAGTAAGTAGGCACCCAAAGAATTTTCATCTATAGATCTGAAAGTTAAATTCCTGGCTCAAACAACACATCCACTGTTGTGCTGATTTACACTTTCTCCTGGAAATACATAGGAAAGTGTGTTTCCATCTGCAGCCAAACTGCTCATGATCAGGTTCTCAGACAATCCTTTACACTTTCATGATTGTCACCTTCACTTTACCCAGAACTCCTTACATCTCCTAACTTTTACAATTTCATAATACTCTTATAAAGTTGTGGCTCAACCAGTTATTTCTGCATAACAAGCAAAATTTGCAGGGAACTACAAAGGATCCTTTCTTTCTCACTCATTGTGTAAGATTCAGCTGTGATACAGCCAACATAAAGTGGGCTCACCAGGCATGGCTCTAGGCCAAAGGCTGATTTCAGAATTTCTGATTAACAGAAATAATACTTTGCAAAAAAAAAATTCACACTCAATAGAGCTCAGCCATGAACAGTCTTTCTTTTTTCAGTACTCTTGAATGGGAGTTGGAGTGTCTGGGTAGAAATGGGAGGACTCCGACAAAGAGAAATACCCTTTGACTTCTGTGAAAGGTCAAGTGGAACTGAAAATAGGACACAGGAGTTGATAAGTGGGAGATCGTTTATAAAGTCTTCACATTAAATCCTGGGCAAGGAACATGATGTAACACAGGTCTCTAAATCAGCGATTTTCAACTAGAATCTCCTGGATCAGTATCACTTGAGAGCTCACTGGGATTTTCTCAGAGATCACCATGGACCTACCAAATCATAAATTCTAGGAGAATATCCCAAAAATTTGTGTTTTCACAAGCTTTCCAGAAGATACTGAGGCACCTTTTAAATTTGAGAACCACTGCTAGGAGATTCCGATTTGCCAAAATTCAGTGAATAGTTTTCCAGTGTGATGTGTGTGTTCTTGGATGTGTGAACCTTTATCTATCTATCTATCTATATATATATATATATATATATATATATATATATATATAACAGGTAGCATTGCTTTTAATCTTCTTAGTTCCTACCTAAGAGAACCCCTCCCTTATCTTTGGCTTTGCTTTCTCAAATGATGAAAAGGTTGTTGTTCTGGGAGTTTTGTCTTTGTTTTTGTTTTTGTTTTTGTTTTTGCCATAAATAACATTCATGGACAATTGATGAAATATGAATAAAGTATAGAGATTTGGCAACAGTATAATTTTCACAGCTGAGATATGGTTATGTGAGAGATGGTGGTTGCTCTAGGAAACACACAGAAGGGTTTAAAACTAAGGGGGCTGCTGTTTGCAACTTACCCTCAAAGGCACAGAAATAAGTAACCTAGGCTTGAATAGGGAGAAAGCTAATGTAAATGTGATAAAGTGAATATTTAGAAAATCTGAGTAAAGAGTATGTGGGAATTAAATTTTGTGAACTTAACTATTTTTCTAATTTTTTCAAAGTAAAAATTTTACAAAGGACAAGTAATCTACCATGGCACATGCTCCAAATGTGCACAACTGATTTCCCAGAATCTCATGGTTCATTTTCTACCATGATTTAGAGCATTGCTTTTTTTTCCCTCCAGAGCACACCAGAAGCCTAGGGAGATGCTTATGGAGGTAGAATGGCCACCAGGCCCTGGGAGTAGGGGACAAAAAAACAAGTTTCTTGGGGCCTCCAATTTAGTGATCATCACAACTGGAAATGTCCTTTTCCCCTCTCCAAATTCTTGTGATATTATTTTCTGTCCCACAACATCAATGCTTATTTGCCAATATAAGAAGTGGTTTTCCATGACATAATCCTTTACCCTGACTTGAATATTACACAATGTATACATGTATTAAATATCATATTGTACCCTATAAATACACACAATTGCCATGTGTCTGTTAGTTTAAAGAAAGAAGTAGTTTAAGAGTACAGGGTCTAAATCCTGACCCATCTACTTTTGACATTGGTGACTTTGGGCAAGCCCTCACAACCTTATTTGTAAAATGAGAATAATAAAATAATAATAATAATAATGCTAATTAAATTGTTGTAAAGTGCTAATGGAGCTAAGGGTAAGAGTAAGGGAGCTAAGAGTAAGTCATTCTATAAATGTTTGATGCTGCTATTATTTCTATTTCTTCATTATAGGTCATTTTGCATTTTTAGATAGTTTGGGGTCCATACTGCTCTCACATTTTACACCTGAAGAAAAGGAAACCCAGACAGTTTAAATTTCGTGCCCAAGGTAACAAAGCTTTTAGCATTACTTCACCAACTCAAGTCCTTTGTCCCCAAAGTGGTTCTGCCAGCACAGTCATAGCACTGAGATCTCAAGAACAGTAGCAAGGCACTCCTCAGTTTTCCAGAGTAGACCTCTAAATATAACACATTTGGCCTTTGGGATACCAGGCTCTCCCTTACCTGGGCATAGTATCTCTCACCAGCTAGCAGAATCATCAGGATGAGAAATCGCCAGGGACCACAGGAGCACTGAACTGTAATTCAGATTTTAAAGTTTTGGTATTTTGAAGTCAGTGGGAAGAAGCACAGTACAATAAGACTCAGAGAGTTGTGGGTTTTGAGTAGCAATTAACTGGGGTGGATGTCATGACTTCAGCACCCACAAAGTGCAGTCAGCAGTAAGGTGCTCATCTCCCAGTGGGGTGTCAAGAAACAAGAAGCCTATTAGAACTTCCCTGGGGCCAACTGAGGGTGGGCAGAGTGTACTTTCTTTCTGCTCTCAAAAGAGACTCCCCCAAAGGCTGACTGGGGAGAGAAATTGAGGGTATAGTTGAGGTTGGTGGGGACCAACAGGAGAATCCAGAGCAATATCTGGAAGACACTTCCAGGGATTTCAGCTCCCACAGCATCTCTCTTAAACCTCTCTGCCTGCTTTATGCAGCTTTCCTTGGATGATCCATGTTCCTGGCTTTTCCAAACTTCTGAGGTCTCCACTGCACCTTTGGCTTCACTCTTACATCTTACAAATTGTCCTCTCAGGAGTATACTGCTTGGCATCCCAGTCCCTTTGCAATCAAGGTGGAAGCCTTCTTACCCTCAGAATTTGTGCATTTTTCTTGCACCTAAAATCAGTACCATGTGGATGCCACCAAGGTTTGCTGCCAGCTGGAGCAGTAGCCAGGCTTTTCTCTCTCTTGGCTGTAAGGATCCAGTGCCCGGATCACTGGGCTCTGTTTACCTGATTGTGAGGAAAAGCTTTTCTATGTTGCTGCCATTCTGGAACATCATGTGGCCTCTGTTGCTATTTTGGAGCATGGTTCTCTGAAGCTTTCTCTTCTGAGCAGATTCTTTCACTTTTGCAGTTTTGAGGCTGCAAAGGATGGAGACCCACTGCTTCCTGGGATGCCCCCAGCCATCTTTCTTATTTCTCTGTTCCTTCTCAGCAATCGAAGTCTCAGTTCTATCTTTACAATCCACAGCTTTACTGGAGTTTTCCTTCTGGCCAAACTCACAGCATTTTAAATTATCCTACTGGGCTCTTTGCTCTTTATTTGCAACATATATCTGGCTAAAAGCCCCCAAAAATAGCTATGCCACAGCCTCAACATTCGACTGCCTTGAAATTTCCTTTGCCAGATTAATCCATCCATTGCCCTTAATCTGAGCCTCAGGCAAAGTCTCTGGGCATGAACAAAATGCAGACAAACTTTCTGCCAAGCCATAACACACATCGTGGGGGGGTCCGACAACTGATGCAGTCCTTCTTCCCAGCAGACACCTCCCAAGCCTGGTCTTTACCATCAGGCTTTCTATCAGCCTTCTGGTCTCCTGAGCTCTGACCAGAATCTCCTCTATGGAACTGCCCTAAGCTGCTCCAGCTCTATGCATCCAGGTGGCATATCTGGACCTTTCGAAACTCTGCCCATAAACCATTTCCAAAGCCTCTCTAAAAACATGGTCAAGTATAGTCACAGCAATGTTCCCACTCCTCAATTCTGTCTTAGTTATTTTTTTTACTCATCGCTGAGACAAAATACCTGATGCCCAAAGCTGGAAAAGGAAAGGTTGATTTCTTACAGTTTTTGGAGGTTTTAGTCCATACTCAGTTGGCTCCAAGGCAGTGTGGCATGGAAGGGCCACAGTTCATGGCAGCTGCAAACAGCAAGGCAGAAACCAGCAAGAGAGACATGCCTTCTTCCAGCCATTACATTGTATGCTGGTTCCACCCCTAGGCAGATATAGCACTCACACCATCAATCCAAGTGCTAGACAATGAACCAGTCACAA
Source organism: Dolichotis patagonum (assembly GCA_004027295.1). Lineage (NCBI taxonomy): Eukaryota > Metazoa > Chordata > Mammalia > Rodentia > Caviidae > Dolichotis > Dolichotis patagonum. The sequence goes on along the minus strand of PVJX010016674.1, from coordinate 4,277 downwards.
AGGCATAATGCAAATGCATGAGGCCTGGGGGCCACTGACATAAACCATGATATTGCTACTTTTAAGGAGGAAGCCCATGAAGAGTAAAATCACAGCCAAATTTCTGAGCAGCACCATGAACACTAAGAATTGTGAACACTTCCTTGAAAAGTTAGACCAAAAGCTTCTCAAGCATAGATGCATTTATTTCACAAAAACAAGGTCAGTTATTCCACCAGTTTTAAGTTTCTGATGCTCTCCTTTTTTAATGTTGTAATAAAAAAAATTTAAAAATAAGTTTGGTTATTTATATATACATTAGCTATATTGTTTATATTTTATATCTGATCCAAGACAATTCCTCTTCACTCCATAGAGCCAAGGCTAGCCAAAAATTTGGGCACCAATGAAGAGTAAAAATAATAATGAAAGAAAACTAAACAAGTGGCTTTCACCTTGACAGTCAGGTAGCCACAGTTTGCTGGCAGAAGAGTCACAGCTTATCCAATTTCAGGAAAAATTCTACCTCTCAATAAGAGGAACACGAAAGAGTCATTCTAGCAGATATGTTTCAACACCTCCACAAGAATACTACAATGGCACAAGACTGTTAAGAGGATCAGATATATAAGAACTCTAAAGTATCTGCATTTGGTGTTATTGAGATTCTTATAATCATTTGTTTATGGCAGAGTAATAGGGTCCTGCTTCTCAGCTGGAGAGACACATGTCACCAGAGTAACACACAGGTGTATGATGCTGTTTTCTTAAACCAAAGCTTTATAAAAATCCAGTTACTTGAACCCAGGCTAGTAACTAGTCCAGCGCCATCGATCACTCAGACAAATTGACAGAATGCCTTCTTGGATCCCTAAGGTGCATTGATTGCCTGCTTTCCACTCCAGTGCTGGGCCAGTCTCACTGAATGGCTAGAGGCTGTCTAAATGGGCAGAGATATTGATTTTCTTTTTCTGCCTTTTTTGAAACCTCTTTGCTTGCCATGAGCTGAGCAAACATCAGGCAAATGGCAGAACACACATAGCGATGGGTTGAGGAGCAACAAAAGCAGTCATGGCCTTCTGAACACCACGCTGGTTAATCTTCAGGATGCACACACTGGTTTTAGGGTCGGAAGTGCACACCACTGTTCACACTTCATTATCTGCCAATTGATAGTGCAGCTGGCCCAAGTGGTACTGAGTAGCATCATGGAAAACATTTCCAACCAGTCCATGGAAATGAAGCTCTAGCCCTGTCTATGGCTGAAATGAACTGAGTGTCAAGGTCAGAGAATGGGGGCCAAGGTTGTAGCTCAGTGGCAAACTGCCTGACTGGCAAGCATGAGGTCTTGAGTTCTATTTCCGGTACTCCCCTCCCCGTGCCAAAAAAAAGATCAGAGAATGCAGTAGGCATCCTGAGTATCCACGTACAAAATTAACTACCCTTGAAAATGATAAAGAAGACCTGCTTCAGTCTGTCTCAGTGGTAACAGGTAAATATAGTTTAAGAAATTTCTGTGTTTCTTTGATATAAAGGATGTTTAGGAAAACAGCCATTAATAAATTTTGCCGTGGATACCCAATTAAATAGAAGTATGGCTATCTTTGTGCAGAAAAAATGGTGGGGCTCCTTGAGACCGTGGAAGGGAGGTAGATTGGAAGTCACCTACAAGCTTCTGCCACTGGAGGAAACAAATGACCAAGGGTGGAGAAGGCCCCTTGGTCTGGCTCAACTCATTTCCAATGTGCAATCCCAGGAGGCCAGGATGGCCCTAGGGAACTTGCCTCAAAAAGCAATAAAGGGGAACTTTCAGGAGATGATGTGTTCTCATGATTTTGTCAGATTTCCCACATTTAATGGCTCATTGCTTTCAGCAGAAAATGATGAAAATTATCCTGGAGATTCCTGGATTTGATTTAAGTTTCTGTGATGTTTTTAGGAGAAAGACCTTGACAGACAGAGCAGGTTTGCCAAGCTCTGTCCTCGGAGAACATATTTTGCATTTATTTTGAGGAATATTCATTTTGCCCTCAACTGTAACTGAAAACTGGATGCAATAATTTTATTGAAAACTGGGGGAGAAGGGATAGCTATCCTATCCAGTTTCTGGAAGAAACAAAGAATGAAAGCTACTACTTATTTACCCAGGTAATTCCCTTTGTTTTCCTGAGATAAATGATGAAGTTGTTTAATAGCCCTGAAGAAGAAGGAGAGAGAGATCTTAACACCCATGTGCTACACACGGTATGGTCAGGCAGACACTGGGTCCCTCAGAGCGTTCTTACCTCTCCCTGCACCCTGACTTGTCCACATCTGACATCTCCTGGATTCAGGATCTTCTGAAAAGAATCTTGCTTTTTTATTACTGTTTCCATTTTTGTTTTAAATTGAATTTTTGTCTATTTCATCAGGCTCTTTTCAGGAAAAAAGCAATCTTAAAGCACGTCTCTTCAAAATAGCTTTCATTTTTTAAAAAATCCAATTAACACAGCCATGCATATTTAACAATTGAGACATGTTCTGAGAGGCTCATTAAGAGATTCTGTCATTGTGTGGGCATCACAGGGTGACCACACAAACTAAGATAACTAAGATGTCATTAGAAGGCACAGTCTTATGGAACCACTGTCATAGCTGTGTGCCATCACTGACCAAAACATTATTAAACTGTGCTCATCTGTACTTCTTTACTTTCTGCTGTGTCTGTGACGCTTCCAAGAACTCAAAAACAAAGAGAGAGAGGGCTGGTAGAAAAGGCTGATGCTTTCATGGGTCTTGGGGCGTCATGAAGAGAGTAAACTAATCTCCTTCATTCATAGACTGATCCGGAGAGTCTGCTTGCTGCCATGCAAAGGGAAAACAACCTCAGCTACTCATGACCTGTGTGTTCTCCTTGACAGCTGAACTTCAAGTGCATCAAACCTGTTTAAAATTCAAAACAGCCCTCCTGGAAAGGTTATAGTATTTTCCTGTAGCGTCTTGTTTTTGAAATGATTTTGCTGGACTCATTGAGACAGGTTATATATTTTTTTCTTCATCAAGAACAGTGCACATTTTTAGGGCGATCCATGCAGCAATTGACATAGCAAGACCCTCCAGTTGAAGGCTTCTGGGGATGCACAGCACTTTTTAGTTTCCATAAAATGATTTCATAAAAGTGTGTGAATTTTCCATCGTAAAGTGAAATGTGCTGTAGCTTTTTAAAAATGCTGATGAGGCACAGGCAAATGGGTGATTTTCACTTACTTGCTTAATGGTAGGATGATCAAATTCATGTGTGGAAGTGGGGGTGGGTAGAAAAAGGTCACAATCCATCAGAGAACAATGTTGGGCTGTCATATGTGGCCAAGGTGGAGGGAGAAGTGGTACAAGGACTCATAGAGCCCATACATGCAAAACTGTAGGGCACAAGTGGCAGAATCTCTTTTTCTTCTTTCTCTGAGTGGTTGATTGTTCAGTCAAGAAAGTACAGTGTGGAGGAGAAGAGACAAGATGGCGGACTGGTAGGTAGCAGGAGAGAGACCCTCTCTGAGAGAGACAGCTCAAATGCCAGAATAAAACACCCTGGAGAGACCCAAACAGAGAGAGATAGACTCTCACAACACGGAAAGAAACTAAAGCGCAAAAACCCACTCGAATAAGAGGTCCTGGGGCTACTATTAGTGAAGATAAGATCGGCGAGCACGGCACCCGCCTTGAGACACCTGAATTCCGCCCGACCTGAACAAGCGATCCGCGCCAAAGCGACTGGCTTGAGCCGCCGGAGCCCGGAGCTGAACAGCCCAGCATGCAGCTCGCCAGGACCGGCACTGCACACAACCCACCCAGAGGCACTGTGAATTCCCACCTCAGCCACACTGAAGTCGGAGGTCGGGCAGTCCAGCAGTTCTCGGGGACACGGTGAGTGATGAGAATAAGACCCTCCCACGGGAAAGGGGAAACCGACTGGACAACATGTTGGATTTGGGCAGGACAGCCCTAACTCCATAAGGAAGTGGCTTCAGCTGGTTATTCCCCTCGCCGAGCAGATTGGTGGAATCTGCCTGAAATAGGCCACGCCCCTGGCGGGGACCCAGTTACTTCCCTGAGATCAGTGCATACTGATGCAGTGAAGGCCTGCAAAGGTTGACTGGCCCAGAAGGGAGGAGCTAGCGCACACTGCCCGTGGGTGAACTCTAATCTCTGATAACCTATTGAAGAGGGCTAAAGCTCCTAGCCTGCACCCTCTAGAGGAGCCTTAAACAACAAGAAAAGGGTCTGGGAATTACACTGTACACTTGTATGGAAGGAACCAAAAA